>JAODAL010042785.1:0-34474 GCA_025379985.1 Phyllomedusa bahiana
GTTTTTTTTAGGGAATATCTGTCAATGCTGTCTTTTGGAAGGAGCTGGAAGCAAAACTGCAACACCTGCTTTTCTTTCTAGGGAGATTGTAGGGGTCTTCTGCAATTGGGGCCCCCAAAACGGAAAAAGAATTTTTGTGCACTCTAAATAAAGATGGGAAAAAAGCAGCCACTTAAAAAACAACGCTATAAAAAGCTGTACAAAACTCCTACTATTGATGTGTTTGACCCCTAAGCAGCTGCCCCCATCCCCAAATAATTTAACTACCTTTTTTTTGTAAAATTGCTAAAAAATTGTGTTTCTGCCTGCTGCTAAACAAGCACAGAGAGGAAGCGTTTTTTTTCAACAGAGAGAAGGCAAAATAGTGTTCAACGGACATACGTGACATACACATAAACGGTCATGTGATTTTAGCACCCAAAAGAGTCCCTACACCTAAAAAGGTGACGTTTTTGGCCCCCCTGTGCTCTGTACTGATTGGTGGCTCCCAAAACTAAAGGAAAGCAACTAAAAATGGCGCCAAAAAATTTTTTTTGTTCGAATTTGAATTTTACCAAACTTGCGCAAAAAATTTGGTTCGAAAATATGCAAAATTCGATTAAAACAACCTTTTTCCGAACGGTTTACTAAACACTATTTATAACCTCTATTTAGCGGTATCATACATAGGAAATTGTCTTATAGCTACTGGTATGTATTTATCTAAAATATCTTAGTTTGTATAAATACATGTTTTCGACTCTAGTAGCATGCTGATTTGCAAAATCTGAAATCATGAACAGAATTGAAAAGGAAACACTGAATTCATTAATTATTTCAGAGGGTTTTTCTAACCCCATAGTTATATAAAAAATTTTCTTAAAAAACGGGCCTTAATGAGTGTGTTGGGGGTTTGTTGGGTGGGCCCGGGTGATGTAAAATGTTGGGTAGGGCCAAAAACACTGCTTTGTCCGGGGCACAAAATATGTTAGGAGGCTTGTATAATAGTTAGAACAACAAGTCATACTAGGTCTGTATTGGAAGGTTACTCTTGCTTCATTGAATTGATGGATTTGGCAGTCGGGCAAAAAAAAGAGAAAAAAAACCCCTGAAAACAATTGCGGGAAGAACTCATCGTGGGGGCAGCGTTTTTTTTTGGGGAATTTTTTCATGACTTCTTGGGGACACTCTCCTGTGGAAAGCACTTCAAAAAATTTGGGTATGAATCCACCCCTTGCAAATCAGTAACTCATCTGATGATTGTCTTTCCGGGGGTGAAGGGGATATTTGCAAGACAATGCAAACAAAAAACTGCTAAAATGTCTGACTTTGAGGAAAGGAGACCAAGTTTTCAAGTACAAAATGGGCCCCCACAAATTCCCAGACGTGAACCCAAAAGTGGAGCTCCTGTGCCCACTGTTTTTGGGTCTTGGATCCGATACAGTATTGAGTATCCCCCCCCCCCCCCGTTTTGTAAATTTTGAAGTATATATTTTCATGGGACAAAGAAGTATGGACACTGTATACAAAAAAAAATAGTCGTGTGCAGCTTAAATAACGTGTAAATTTGCTGCGTCGTCAAAACTCTTCACTGTTATCTGTCTAACCCTGGCAAAAAAAGTGAAAACCCCCAATAAAAAAGGGATAAACTGTGAAAAAAATGTAAATATTTTGTGTGGCCACCATTATTTTCCGCATGCCTTAATCTTTTAGGCATGGGTTCACTAGGCTTCACAGGTTTCCACTGGAAACCTTTTCCCCTCCTCTTTTGAATAATGGAGCTGGTGGTGTTAGAACCTTGCGCTCCCACCCTTATTTTGGGGGGGTTTAATGTTGATTTACTGCTCTGCGGGCCCCCGTTTCCAAAGGGGGGGGTTCTGTCTGCTTCAGTATAATTTAAAAGCTGGGATTTGTTCCTCAATGAACTAAGTCCCCACAATGGCAAAACTCATAGTCCCAACCCGATATTCCACCCCTAGCTTTACGAGGCAAAAAACAACTTTTTTTGGACCCCACTTGTTGCCACCACATACACTTGACATAATCTGAATCATAGAAGTTTATCTTGGTCACATCAGACCATAGCACATGGTTCCAGTAATCCATGTCCTTAGTCTGATTGTCTTTAGCAGACTGTTTGCAGGCTTTCTTGTGCATCATCTTTAGAAGAGGCTTCCTTCTGGAATGACAGCCATGTAGATCAGTGTGATGCAGCGTGTGGTGAATGCTCTGAGCACTGACAGCCTTACCTCCTTAACCTCTGCAGCAATGCTGGCAGCACTCATACATCTATTTTTAAAAGACAATCTCTGGATATGATGCTAAGCACGTGCACTCGACTTTTTTGGTCCATCATGGGAAGGCCTGATCTGTATGTAACCTGTTTTGTTAAATTTCTGTATGGTCTTAGCCACCATGCTGCAGCTCAGTTTAAGGGTGTTGTAAATCTTCCTATAGCCTATGCCATTTTTATGTACAGCAACAATTCTTTTTTCAGATCCTCAGAGAGTTCTTTGAGGTTCCATGTTGAACTTTCAGTGACCAGTATGAGAAAGTGTGAGAGCTATAACATCAAATTTAACACACCTGCTCCCCATTTACACCTGAGATATTGTAACATTAATGAGTCATAAACTACTGTGAGGGGGAATTGGCAAATTGGGCACAATTTGTCTATTATCACTTAGGGGTGTACTCACTTTTATTGCCAGTGGTTTAGAAATTCATAGCTGTATGTTGAGCTATTTTGAGGGCACACCAAATTTACACTAATAAAAACAGTACACTGACAATTTTCTATTGTATCAAAGTGCAATATCTTGAGTGTTGTCCCATAAAATATATAATACAATATTTACATAAATGCGAGGGGTGTACTCAATTTTGTGAAATACTGTATATATGTAGATATAGACTCTTTTAAAATTATGAACCATGCAAACGTTGAAATACATAAATATAGAAACAAAATTAATTTATATGTAATAATGCTGGGGAATAATTGCTAAACTATTGAAGAATCATTCCACTTTAGAAGAGTTCAGAAAATTCATGATTAATTCAATAGATTGAGAAAGAAATAGACCTATTTCACGATCCTACTCAAATTTAGAAAACTACAGACCTATTTCATGATCCTACATGAACCACGATGGTTTAATAGGTTTGCATTGGACTCCACAAAGAGTACAGACCTTGAACAGATTAAAGATGACGTTTAGAGGGTTTGAAAAGCCTCAGATGTTAAATAGATTATAATATTATCATTAAAGAGCAGTTGGTTAGATCCAAGTAAGAATAAATATAAATTTTTTAAGATTCTAGATAATTTGTTTTTTAAGGACTCAGAGTGCAATATAAAATAAAGCCAGAGGTAGTAAAGGAACCTTTAACTGTTGGAAATATGTGTGCAATCAATGAGCTAGATAAATCTATTAGACATATAAAGCCAATGTGAACACAAAAATAAAATTACAATAACTTACAGTAACAGACAATAAAGCTACATCCCCATGGCACTGGTTTTCAATCAGATTTACAGACGGTTTTTGGATTTCAAAACCATATGTAAACCGACTGTCAAACTTTCATATTGACTTAAATTGAAAATCCTGCACAGATTTTCTTTTAACAAGTTTATTGAGAAAAAAAAACAAGCAATAGATACAACAATGTATGACAGAATACAGAAACTGCATGGTAATCAGAACATGCATAGAACAGTATGTACAATCGCTTAAAGTGTGTAAAGAAATACAGTCTGTAAAATATAGACAGAAACTAACCGCAAATTTATAAAACGTACATTGAATTAAGAATCTATGCAAAGGAGTTATAAAACCAAAATAACAGAAGAAGAGAAACAAAAGGTGGGGAATAACAGTTACCAATGCTGCATGGCAGCACAAATCAAACTGGAGTGTAGTATTTAGAAGTTAACCAAGGAGACCAGAGATTCCTTTTCTTCTCACTCTTAAGAGGGGAAATGGCAAGTTTAAGTTCACAGTTCAATTAAAAGCTTACTCTTCTGATTATATCTAGAATAGGTGGGGCCCTTAGGGTCCTTCCATAAGTGGGGCCAGCTCAGGTGTTAGTTGACTGTGGAGATTGGTAACTTGGAAGATAAGGTGGGAAACCTTTCTCCAAAACTTTTTAATTAGGGGGCAACCCCACCATGGAGCATAGTGCCATGTTGGCCACATCATTTCCAACAGAGATTTGTGGAATTTGGAAACATATAGACAAGTTTTTTTTCACAATTTGTCCTACTTGGATTTTTTTTTGCGGTTTCCCAGTATATTCTGTAGTGTTGTGAATAACACCATTAGAAAGTACATCTTTTCCCGCAAAATAAAAAGTCCTCATGTGTCTACGTAGGTGGAAAAATAAAAAAGTTATGGCTCTGGGAAGGCGAGGAGGGAAAATTGAATGTATCAACAAAAAAAAAAAAACGCCGGGGGTCCTTAAGGGGGTTTAAAAGGAGAAAATAACTTGAAATCACCACAGAGGTGCCAGCTGAACTTGTTTTATACTCAATGGAATTCAGTAGCTGCTTTAAAGTTATCGCACGTCTATTTCATGTGAACAGAAATGAGCTACTGGAATAGATGAAAGAGGTTTCCACGTGCAGAAGCATAGACTTAAAGAGGTTTTCCAAGAAGTTAGTTCCTCCACACTAAAAGGCTGGATGCTCCTCCTCCTATTTAAAAGGCTTTGAAAAAATTGTTTTGCTAATCCACAGAGGAGAACTGTATTGTGCACAAGCTATATGCATTTTATTTCTGCCCATTATTTGCTCAGGAGAGAAGATAAGCTCAGCAGGCAGCCTTTTTCATTCCTTCACAAAGGCTGCAGGGGAGATGGGGGGGGGCTGAGCGAGAGCCCCGGGGGAGTCGCAAAGTTTACTCAGATAATTACATTACAACCCGACAAAAGACACAGGATCTTTCTCCCCGTCCCTTTAAAGCTTTTTCATGTTCCCTGCCATCAATAAGAAGTGCAAGCAATGCAAGCGTGGCCAGATCAGCTCCGGTCGTGTCTAATGTAAACTGTCAGGAAATAAGGGCATCTAGTCAGGCTTTAGTTCTCACGGCTTTCTTTTTTAATGACATTATTTAGAAAAGTGATTAAATACCCATTTTGGAGGATCCCACGTCAACATTAGATCGTGGAAAAACCCCTTTAAGACTCGGTTTCGGTGTTAATGCAATAATAATAACAATAATAATAATCTTTATTTATATAGCCCCAACATATTTCTATAGCAGTTTATAATTTAGAGGGTATAAGTACAGACAAACCAGACATTGCATTTTACTGTAAAAAAGCTACTTACACATCAGATATGAGGGGTAACGGCCCTTCTCCCAAGAGCTTACAATTTTGTTAGGGTGTTTGGGTGGAAGACAAGGGGTGATGTACTGCATAATTTACACACAGGTCAGCCATGCTACACAAATATGGGTGTTTTATAAAACAATATGCCATATTAACCCTTACGACATTTGCCGTACTTATACAGGCAATGTCGGTAAGAGGGGTTCCCGCACAAATTGCCGTATGAGTACGTCAAGGCGATCTTGCTGTAGCCGCTCAACAGGCGGACAGCGCGCCAAGATCGCGGCATGGAACCAGCGGGTATATTTACACAATATAAATCACGTTTTTCAAAAAATTGTGCTTTTCCAAATAAAAAAAAAAAACTTACATAAATTGGGTTCAACCAAATCGTTCTCAACCCACCCAGAGTAAAAACTTACTTGTCAACGATACTGCACGGTGAACGCTATTATATAAAAATAAAAAATAAATAACTCTGCTAGGATTGCAGTATTTTCTTCACCATGCCTTCCAAAAAACGGATTTAAAAGCGATAATAAAGTCTTGATCCACCCCAATCGTTACCAATAAAACGTCAAACTCAATCCCGCAAAAAAAAAAGTCCCTTACAGCTCCATAAACAGAAAAAAATAAAAATTGTTTTGGCTCTCAGTCTGCGGCGATGCAAAAACGTGTTTTCCTTTTCAAATAAAAGTGTTTTTATTGTGTAAAAGCGTTTTAAACCATTAAATAAAACTATACAATTGTGCTAACGCTGTCAATTGTATAAATACCTGCTGAGGTAAAACTGCATGTCAATTCTACCGCACACTTGACCGCTGGTAAAAAAATAAAAATAAAAATAACTACCTGGATTGCTGTATTTTGTACAAATGCCTCACAAAAACCTTAATAAAAAGTGATCAATGGCATCATGTGCACCCGTAATGTACCATAAAAACATCAACTCATCTGGAATATATAACATGTCCACAAGCATCTCCGTATGCAAAAAAATTAAGAAAGCTTATGGCTGTCGTAACAGGACACATAAAAACGCAACTTTATTATAAAAATCGCTCTCTATTGTGTAAAAAGTAAATAAAACATAAAAAACTATGAATAAAATCTTATATCATTGTAATTGTACAGGACCCCCATAGTAAAGTTATCCACGTCATAATTTCTGTATGGCGAATTACTGTAAAAATGAAGCCCAAATAACAATGGCGGAAACTGCGTTTCACCCCCTCCATTTCCTTGGCCCAATGCTAAAAAAAACTACGAACACTGGGGGCGACCAAAATGCCAAACAATATCCCCTTAGATGAGATCCCTAAGGGGTGTTGAATCCAAAATGGGGAGGAAACTTCTGGAGGTTTCACTGCTTCTAGTACTTTGGGGGTCTTTGGAGATGCGACAGGGCCCCCCAATATCTGTGCGCCAAAAGCCAAATAGTGGGCTCCCTCCATTGTTACCCCCCTGCCATGCGCCCAAACACGTTATACTCACATGTAGGGTTATTGCGAAACTTGGAAGAAATTGCGTAACACAATGTTGGAGCTTTTTTTTACAAGATTCCTTGTAAAAAATAAAAATTTTCCGCTAAAATGGCAGATTATTGGAAAAAATATATAATTTTTTAGTTTCAGAGCGGAAACACCTACAAAAAAATTTGTGAAACGCTGTGGAGTTCGGATATACTCACTTAAACCTCTGGCGGATTATTCCGTTAATGGGTTTGTAGTTTCCAATATGAGGGTCTTTTTAGGAGGTATTTATTAAGTTTGGAACCTTAGGATGTCCGCAAACCTGAATGGCCCCTAACTCAAAAATTAAAATCGTTTTTATAATGAAAATGAGGCTCCAGAGTCCAAGTAGGTCGCTCCTCTATTCTGTGGGCTTGTGGTTGAAGCCATATAATGCACTAGGACCACATATGGGATATCTCTGAAAACGGCAGAATCTGGGGAATCCAATATTAATTTGCATTTCCCTGATCACATTTCTCCGTTACTTCTTGTCAATAATGTATAAAAATTTAATATCTGCAAAAAAAGTGAAATTTTTAAATTTCACTTCCATTTGCTTTAATTCCTGTGTGATAACCCTAATGGGTAATATAAACTTCCTAAATGCGGTTTTGAATACTTTAAGGTTGTATTGTTGTTGTGTACGTTTCTTAGATGAGGTCATTTATGGGGGTATATAACAACAGGTCAATCAAAGTCACGTTAAGAACTGGAATGGTCCCTAAAAAATGTATATTTGCAAACATTTTTTGAAAATGTGAAAATAAACTACTAATGTCTCGTAAAAACAACAAAAGGTAAACACATTAAAAAAATGATGGCAAACCTACAGCCAGACATTTGGGAAATGCTAGTTTAAACTATTTTGAGTGATAACTATCTGTCTTATCATGCAGAAATTTTTGATGTTTGAAATTGGTAAATTTTTCCAATTTTTTCACATATTTTGAATTTTTTCACACTAATGACAATAATTTTTTCGGACGAATAATTTATTACTATCTTAAAGCACAATGTGGTCACCGAGGAAAATAATCTCTGAATCAATAGTTATTTGCATATTACATATTTTATACTAATATTTTTTTTCTTTTTCATTTCACTTGGTAGGGTGTGGGCAGCATGTCATCGGGGTGAGGATTAGTTGGAGTCCTCTTTCTGTCCTTTTTTTTTTTTTTTTTCCTTTTATTTTTTTTAGTTTTTCCTTTTTTTTCTGTCTTTATATTTATTTACTCAACAATTATTCTATCCTTTTGTTCTATCTTTTTTGTATACCTCTGTTTACTTGGTCTGTTTCTGACATCCTTTATATCTTTGCCTTTTCCTTCTTAAAATACATATTCTTTGGTTATTTGGTGTCTTTTTTAATTTTTTCTAGTCTTTATGTTTCTCTTTTCCTTCTTTGTTTCTATTTTTTTCCCTTGTTCTATATTTGATATTACACTGTTTATTATTTTAGCCCATCTATTTTTTTACCTTTTTATTCCTTATGATATAAATATTGTATCTTTATACTATTCTTTTCACTGTTGTATCCATACCTTACTCCCTATAACCCTCTGTTCTAGTACATTCATTATCCTTCTGCCCCTGTGCTTCTTTCGGCGCCGCGCTTCGAATGCGCATGCGCCGTTGTTTTCTGCTCGTCCGCTCTAGAACTACATCTCCCATACTCCTCTATTGGCGGATATGACGTATGTGCCGATTAACTTCCGGTTTTCCGACAGGAGCGGCCGGGAAATCTCGCCGACCGCTACTATAGTCACTCACCTTGTTCCTCTTGCACCGGGACTCCCTGTCACTCATTTGGGTAAGGCCCTGTCCTTCTTCATTTTCCTCCAGTCCACCTTTTTGTGTTAAGTTTTTGCATTGCTATAGGTGTATCTAAGGCTGATATGTTACTATACTTTTACATATGGTAATCTCCTTTGCATACCTTTTTGTGTTCGTGACACTTTAACCAATTGGTTGGGCTCTTGTTTAAACTCTGTTTATACCTTACTCTATGTAATATATATTGCTAGTAAGCATAGATACTGAGTGGGCTTATTTCTATCTTTATACCTTACTTTTGCTGGTGAGAATAGATGCCCCTTTTGAGAGTACTTTATGTTGAACTGATTTGAGTTTTTTGAGCTATAACTCCATTTAAGTTACTTTGTACATATGTATATATTTATTTCTTGTGCCTGTATATATATTTTGTATATGTTGTGTTGACATATATTTTTGTTATTGTATTGTTATTATCATTTATTATGTGGTTTTCATGTTTTTTTTCTCGTTTTTTTTCCTTGTTTTTCTTCAACGCCGTTCATTTTATTTATATATATTTTCTTTTCTGTTATATTTCATTTTTGTGGACTCGTTGAAAAAGATCTATGGACCGAAACGGCCTATTGTACATTTAAATGGTTTTTGTCAACGGAGCCCTGTAGTGGGAATTTTGCTATTAAAAATTTGTCTTTGTATTTTTGCAACAAATCTTCTGAGTGTGCAGCCAATCTATCTATATAATAGGCATACAAATATTTGATAAATAAATCACAATAAAGGAGATGAAGAAGTCCCAATGAGTATGATTCTAGTTGTGAGCTCTGCTCCATTATGCTGCCATGACATTGGTATGACATGTCTCTGTTCAAGTTTCAACACTGATTACATTCAATAATCTAAATTGTATTCTAATTATAGACATTAAAATATAATTGATTGAAACACTCAATCTAACACACCAGTCTCTGTATAGAGTATCTCTTACTTTAGATGCTTAGATTAATTGCATGTAATAAAGATTAGTTCTTCGGGTAAGAGTTTCTTTTTCACACTCAAGAATGTTGAACTTCTTCACATATCGAATAATTCAAAGTCTTTGGGGGACATGTTTGAAAACTGTCTGGGTCTAAGACTTTTTTTGTTCTTCATAGCAACCAATCGGAGATCAGCTTTCATTTTTTCTGAGCACTATAAAAGGAAAGGGGACCTCTAATTGGTTTCTATGGGCAAAAAAGAAAGTCTTAGACCTAGACAGTTTTCATACAGGTGGCCCCATGTGTCCATAATTCATTAAAATAATCAGGCCACATTTTTCAGCCTTCTTTTTTTTACGTTTTCAATGTCAAAATATGACGATAGTTGTAATGAAAGTTGCAAGATGAGTACACTGTTGTTAAAATTCATCACATTGCACCAATCAGTTTTAAATCAACACTCATTAGCCAACATAGCGTTTTTAATATTAAGATTGGAGATACATTAAAACAAATATTTATTTAAAAATTAGCAAACGTTCTATAGGAAAGAGGAAATGTTTTATATTAAATATTATTAATTTTTATATCATAAAAAAGTAAACACATGGCATATGCAACATTAAATATCATAATGGACAGTACCATGGAATCAAAATTATGTTATATTACTGACAAATCTGTTGATACTAAGACTAGGGGAGATTCAAATACCAGTTTCAAGCAGGATGTAGATGCGTCCTGTATTGTCAGGAATATTTTTCAATAGACATACAGAACTTAATATTTGTAAGAACCCACTTTCTTGCAATTACTGTGGTTGCTGTTTGCTGTAGTTCTTGACCAAGAAGTTTGCACACACTTCAGCAGGGATATTGTCCCACTCCTCCATACAGATCTTCTTCAGATCTTTTAGGTTTGAGGACTGTCGCTGGGCTACATTGAGTTACAGCTCACTTCAAAGTTATTCAAATTGGGTTCAGGTCTGGAAACTAGGCTAGGCCACTCTAGGACTTTGAAATGCTTCTTACGGAGCCGTGTCTCATTTCCCTTGGCTGTTTCGGGTCATTGTCATGCTCTTATTGAGGGTAGGAGATTGTTGGCCAATATCTCTCAATATTTTGCACCATCCATCCTCCCTTAAATATGGGGCAATCACCCTGTCCCCTTTGCGGGGATTGTACTTAGGATTGTACTCATTCTTCTTCTTCCTCCAAGCACGGCAAGTGGAGATAATACCAGAAAGTCCTATTTTGGTCTCATCTGACCTACTCATATGTGTTCTCTGGATCATCCACATGGTCACTGGTGAACTTCAAAAGGGCCTGGAGTTCTACTGGTGTGAGCCTGGGCGTCCTTGTGGTAGATAGCAGGAATTTTAATCAACGACAGCGTGGTTTGTTACTAACAGTAATCTTTGAATCTGTGGTCCCAGCTCTATTCAGATCATTGACCAGGCCCTCCCGTGTAGTTCTCAGCTGATTTCTGACTTTTCTCAGAATCATCCCTACCCCATGATGCAAGATCTTGTATGGAGCCCCAGACCAAGGAAGAATTAACAGTCATTTTGTTTTTCTTTCATTTTTATAATAATGGCACCAATGTTGTTGCCATTCTCAACCAAGTGTTGCCCCTATTGTCCTGTAGCCCATCCCAGCCAGGTCTAGAATTTTATTAAGTGTGTGCAGGTGTCTTTTATACAGGTAATGAGTGCAGAGTAGGAAGGCTTCTTAAAGAAAAACTAACAGGTCTGTGAGAGCCAGAATTCTTTCTGGTTGGTAGGTGATCAAATACTAATTTCATTCAATAAAATGCATGAATTTTTAATTATTTAAAAATCATACAATGTGATTATCTGGATTGTTTCTTAAATTCTGTCTCTTAAAGTTGAAGTGTATCTATGATAAAAATTAGAGCCCTCTCCATTCTTTAAAGGTGGGAAAACTTGCAAAACCACTAGTGTATCAAATGCTTATTTTCCTCACTGTAAGTGAGTGAGCACAGTTACAAAATGTCAATGTCAAGCCAGTCATGCAACTATTATTTAGAAAAAGGAAAGCTGAAGGGTATTACACACATGGAAGACTTTTATGAGATGTAGTGGTTAATTCTGTCTAGTGATGAATGAGTCAGTAACATATGGTTACATTAGGCTAATATTAATGGCAGGAGAAAGGTAAAGGAACATTGCACTGCACTATTGTTGAGGGTTGGTTAATTTATGATTGTTCATGTGGCCATTTATTTTCTTTAGGGTATGCTCACACGGATTATTGGTGCATGTACTGTACATGCCCCAACATGCCGGGTTTTTTGGAAGCACGCGTTGATCAGCGCGTACTCCCAAAGCATGGGGGGCCGGCGCCCAGTTGGCCCCATTGACATATATTGTCAGCGGCATGGAAGCGCCGCAAACAATTCACATGTCACTTCTCTTCCCAGGGCGAGACACCAACACAGAATCGTATTTTGAATGCTCGGGGAGTCGAGCGTATTTCTATAGTTTCTCTTTGAGAGCTATAAATTACCGTAATTGTGGCACGCATTTTGCAGCATATAAAGCGCAATACGTGCAATTGCGCTTACAAAATAAGCCATATGAACATACCCTTACTGTTGCCAGCAAACTTTGTGCTTATAAATAATATAATTTTTGCTGCTACATAAAAATGGGATTAGCAGGTACATGAGCATTTCCTCATTCTTTAACAATAAATATTCATACAATTATTCATTCGGCCAATAATTGGCCTTGGTAAATGGCCCTTGTTTGTCTCCAGTTTAAGGGTAGGGTTATATAGAGAAGAAATGATGCAACCTAAAACTTCTGTAACAGGTGGTTCTGCAGATTTTAAATTGATTAAAATAATTGGGCCTATTCAAGTTAGCTGTTTTTCCCAAAAACTTATTTGTACCCACTTAGTTGCATATAGTTGCACAGTTTAGTAAGTATTCACTTACAAATTCATGTGTCCACTTAACAATTTAAAAACCACAGAAGCCATTTCCTGCTACTCTATTTATGCATAGATTGTAACCATAAAGACACATAGAGAAACATGTTTGAATGGGGCTTAATCAGTTTTCTGGCGTGAAAGTGTTGTTGCCCCATCCGACATATGTTTAAAAGGTCTTTCACAAAAAACTGTCACACGTCCGAAACCCTTGACAATTTTGTATGTGCCAATTCTTATGAGGCGCGACACTCGCACAAATGTTGTACTAATGCATGCCAATTTCAAACTGGTGAGACAAGTTTCGACACATGTTTTTCTCTCACAGCGGGACAAATTTATAAAGTGCTGTGAGACACCTTAAAACATACTGACAAATGCTACACTAACCTACTGAGAAGTACAACAGTTTTTTTTTATTACTGTTTAGCATACGGTTAGATTCACATGTTACAGTTTTTTCTTTGTATTTTTGGTGCTGTTTTTCTGTTACAATACTATTGCATTGTTTTTGAATTTTCTGTTGTAGTCCTGCACTGTAATTAAACTGCCTTTTAGGGATGAGCGATATTATGAGCAAAAGTTGAAATCGGCACGGTTTTTAGACTTGTTGGAGGTTTCTGATCACACGATAGTTTAGGTGACAATCTTACAGATAATCTAATACTATCATGCCATGTTCAGCGTTTTTCCTACACTTTTTGGAGGCAAGTTATTCTGCTACTGCGTATGGGGGTGAGGGGATGTAAACGGTCAACCATTTGCGGTGTATGGATCTCATTGGCTGAAAAAATCATGTGACCTCGATTTACTATGAACGCATTTTCCTGTTCACTCATTTTTGTCAGGGCCACTTCACGCGGACGTGTCTGCTAAAAACCCAAATACTGTTCTAACAGTTGAGAGTAGTTCTTCTAATAAAAAACCATCCACCTAGTTTAAAAGTTTAAAATAGAGTTAATTAAAATTTTCACTTTTATTTAGTTGAGAAATTTTTAAAAGATACTTTGGTGTGCCACCCTTTGGGGCTGCCGGGGGTTGGGGGGAGCGTTTAGGGGGGGGCTTTTGAAAGGAAGGGTTTATTGTGCGCCAGTGTTTCTATCCCTTGAATTATAAAACATTTTTTTTTCCCATTTTTCTTGGCCAGCGACCTCTGATAGGAGCTGAAATTTTTCCCTGTTTTTTCATTTATTGAATCACTGTTTCATTTTCCCCAAGAACCGGCATAACTTACCTATAACTTTTAAATTCTTTTTGCAGTCCGGCATCTGGTTGGGCAAAAGGAGTTGTCGAAATTTGTTTTATACAATTTAAATAAATTACCCTTTTCATGGTGCAAACGCCCCATATTAATCCAAATAACATTTAAGACCCTTTTTCCGAATTTTAATTGGGGTCGCATTTGGGGCGGCCCCCAGGGGGTATTCTTTTCCGTTAACCAAAAATAAAATTGGTTCAAAGACTCCTTTTTCCGCACTTTTAATCTGTGAGTCGACAGGTTTTAAAGGGGCATGCTGGGTCAAGGCAGGGAAGTTAATGTCCAGTTAACTAAAATGGGGGTTCAAAGATCCTTTTTCCGGCACTTTTTAATCTTGGGTCAAGCTGATTTAAGGGTCATGCGGCGGGGCCAGGACAGGGAAGTCAATGTCCAGTTAACTAAAAAGTGGTTTAAAGATACTTTCTTCCGGGACTTTTTAATCTGTGGGTCATGCGGTTTGAGGGTTTTATGCTGTGGTACAGGGCAGGGTAGTCAATGTCCGTTCAACTAAAAAAATGGTTCAAATATACGCCCTTTTGGCCTTTTTAATTTTTCTTTTTTGGGTCATGCTTGGTACAGGACAGAGATAGTGATGTGATTTTTTTTGTGCTCTTGTTGCCTAGAGTGCACTTATTTCCCGTTTCCGTTGTGAATGTTTAATTTCGCTTCTCCTCCCCCTTTTGGGGTGTAAGAAAAAGCTGTTGTTCCTTCCCCATAGATTTTAAAGGGCATCGGCCATTATCTTATGGCTATCGGGTTTCGCTGATAATTGCGATATCGATATCGACCGAAACAATAGTTGGCAATCGTCATCATACTGCCTTTATTTAAAACCAAATTCCTTCCCTTTTTTTTTAAAGTTCAGAAGATGTTTTTAAGGGGCTGTACCAGTGCGTTTTTGATGCGGTTTTTTTTCAATGTGTTTTTTTTTTGTGCAGGAAGGTACAGCAATTAATTTTGTAAATTGTTTAACAAAAATCACTGTAAAAATGCATCAAAAACTCACCAAAAACGCCCTGTGTGAAAGCAACTTAAGGGAGTAATTAATCATTGCCCTTAGGCTGGGTTCTCAATTGTGTGTTTGTTGTGTTTTTCAACCTCATCAAAAACACAAACAATAAAATGCATACATTTTCAATTAATGCAGGTAATTTTGTAACTGTCTCTGATTTGGGATCAATTGAAAGAATGCATGCATTTTTGTTGTATTTGAATTTTTTTAACTGCAATGTGAGAACCCAGCCTTATAATCCACAAGACTTTTAGGTTGGTTTTTCACATGACATTAGAAAAATGAAACAAAATGCAGAACAAGAATGCAAGCAACTAAAAGATGCACATATTTTTTAATCAACCCCAATTTCACCTGTGTTCCAAATCAGAGCTAGTTATAAAACCACCTGCATTAATAAAAAAAATGCATGTTTATAATTGCTTGCTTTCTTGATTCAGTTGAAAAATGCAACAAAAAGGCAATAACCAGCCTCAGGTGCTTTCATGCAACGAACGGTGTGTTTTTGGGATCGCAATTTTTGATGCATTTTTGATGCATTTTTATGCGTTTTGTGCATAAATGTGTAGCATTAATTACTGTGCCTTTCTGCACAAAAAAATACATCAAAACACACCATGTGAAAGCACCCTAAGCACAATGACTCATTAGTTACTTACAACACCTTTCTATATAATTTATAAAATTGCATGCATGCAGTTTGCATGCATTTTGAGAAAACCCCAGTTAACAAAGGTAGTGTCACTGCAGTGCAAGACTGCAACAAAAAACAGCTTATTTTTAAGTGTAATTGCATTGCACATCGACATAGACTTAACTCTTTAGTAGCAGAGTTACAGTGTTATCATAACATACTTAGTATATTTGTAAATATATTTCCATTAAATACATTACATTTTCTATATATCACATTAAATGGGTTTTACCACGAACTAAGCTTTCGCCCATCCTCCTCAATCACTTCTCTTCTAAAGATAGCTGAGCTCACAGACTTCATGCGACCAGCACTTGGGTTTTTACTTCCTCATAAAACCCCTTTAATGCTACCTGAGAACTTTAAGGCCTCGTTCACACGGCTTCTACTTTTGGGCACGAATAGCGCCGTAACTCCGCGGCCGGATTAGCGCTTCCATACGGCACCAATCCGTCCCTGTCATTAACGGTAAGCCACTGCACACATAGAGAACAGTGGAATTCCGTCGACCTCCCCGCTCGGCGAATATCCGCCGCGGGGGGGAGAAAAGTGACAAGGCAACATAATTTACGTCGCTACCGCGCCGTAAACAATTGCATTGTCTATGGGGGCCCCGGGGAATGGCCATCCGCCACCGCGCTCCGGCCCCGCCCCCTACCCGCCCCTTATTCCGGGCGGATTTGTGAGCTCAATACCGGCTCACAAATCCGTCGGGAATAAGCCGTGTGAACACGGCCTAACAGTTTTAACTTCTACAATGCTCTGTACTGTCTTCGTCCTTTTTGGCTTTAGGGTCCATTATGCATTAGTTTAAAGATAAATTTAAAATGCAAACGTCCTAGATAACATTGTTACTTGATTCTAGAAACAGGGTATATGCAATCTTTCTGATTTTATTATAAGGCCATGTTCACACGGCTTATTCCCCGACGAGATGTTTGTGAGCCGATTGAGCTCACAAATCCGCCGTGAATAAGGGGGCGTGACGGGGGGGGGCCGGATTCGCGGCTGGGGCGCCGCACCCCCAAAGACAATGCATTGTCCCGCGGGCCGTAAATAATGTGCATGAGACACTTTCTCCCCCGTGGCGGATATCGCACGAGCGGGGAGGAGCGGACGGAATCCACTGTATCTCTATAGAGCAGTGTATAAACCGTAATGACAGGGACGGATTTGGCGCCGTCTGAAGCGCAAATCTGGCGCGGAGTACAGGCGCACAATCCATGCCCAAATAAGCCATGTGAACGAGGCCTATCAGTAAAATAATAAACAATCCTCCACAGACTTGGATTGAAACTTGACCAGATCTGAGTTCAAATAAAAAAAAAAAAAAAATCAAGGTTTTCTCATTAAATAAATAGTTTGATGGATAGATCTTTTCTAAACACCTAAGTGTGTAAAGCAAAATAATGTTTCTGCTGTATTCCTCAATACTGTATGTCCTGTGCAATTTGATGCTGATGAAGTTTTAAATGTATAGTAATAATGTTATGTTTTTGTGTCAAGTTCACTTCTGTTTCGGTATGACTTTAGTCTACAAAGTGAAATATTAGCAGGCTTGAGGCTTCCTACTATTTTCTGTATATATGCTGTGTATTTTACCAACTAGTAATGTAGCAAAACTTTATGTTAAAACAGATTATTGACCTTTGCATGTTTTTGTTGGGAATGATTTTACACGCATGAATAGATCAATTTAAACACTAACCCCTGGGTGTTTGTGCACTGAATAATCCTGTGTTTCTATTTTATTTTTATTTTTTTTTGGCTATTAATAGATATCTCCCATCTTTAGCAGGCGGTAATTGCCATGGCTTTTGGCTATTACCTAGACTGAATGTTGTCACAAGCTTTAATAATAGTCTCTGCTCTACAATAAAAAAGTAATGTCTGGCTAGCCCTGACATTATACAATGAAAAGATATTTTTCTATGGTTGGTTCTGAGCAGTGAAAACAGTTTAAACCTCTTATGCATGTGCCTGAACATTATGGAATTTCTCCTGGTCATTATACAGAATCATGGCATGCGCTTGATGTAGTAATTCACTGTTATTATTTCTTTCATTTTCTTTCAGAATTAAATTAGCAGGATATGGCAAAGTCTGAAAGTTGTGGGTCCCACCTCTGGGACCTGCACCTTTCTTCGAAACAGGTCTCCAAAATGTGGGCTCAGAATGGACAGCCGGTCATGTTTGTGCAATTCTGTTCTATGGGAGTTCCAAGTACAGTCAAACACACCACTCATTTGTACTCGGAACTCCCATAGAACAGAATGGGGAGTTGTGAGGAAGCACAACCGTCTCTCCATTCTGGGCCCACACTTTCGGGGTCCTGCTCCTAACATAGGGTCAACATGTAATTAAAGTTCATGGTGAGGACACCACTTTGATGTCTCTGTTTACTCACATTATACACATTTTCTTTAATTATTGTCAGGCAATGTCTTGTTTCTTTCTTTGCTATGCAGTAATTAATTTTGATTTGTCTTTTTTTATAAATGTTTTTCATTGTTCTTTTTTTTAAAACATCTCTGGGTGTTATTTAAATGAACCTAGTATTTTTTACCTTTGATTTTGTGTTAGGTTTGTTGTTGGTTAATGGCAATTCCTTTTGCTATCTATTTTTTATATAAACTTTGTTGTGCATCTCCCAGAGGGAATGGCAGTGTGAGCATTGTTTGATCTGTTACTTTAGTGCAAAGACTTATTTCTTTTTTAACCATATCTGTAACCCTATTTCTAATGCTAACTATAACTAAGTTAGGCTTAGGGTTTTAAAGATACTTTACAGATGTAGTAAAGCTAAACTTAAAACTTTATACTTTATTCATCATACAAAAGCATCCATATTCAGACATTTGACCACATGTACAGCATAAACCGTATGGACATTGAATTATTGAAGCAATACTCAGCGTTTAAGTTGAGAGACCACCCGGTCGTTCAGATCATTTATCGTTGGCGACCGCCAGATGGAGTTCCCGAGCAGAGCGGCGGCAAAGATGGCACACCACACAACGAGCACCTGCGTGCTATGTTTCGGGTAATGCGACCACCCCTCTTCAGGCATATGCATACATCACGGTCTACAGGCCATTTCTATTTCTTAAATAGATTAATACCAATAACCCATAAGAAAACCCAACAGCAAATAAAAACAGTTAACACCTCCCAGTGTCTGCAGGTGTTTTTCTGGAAAAAATGAAGTTATACCCCTACACATGGCAATATATATTACACGTCTTACTACAAGAATACCCAGATTCAACTTTCAAATTAAGCCTATCTCGGGAACCAGTGATTCTAATAGCGTGATCCAATGTCTTGCTTCTGTGAAGTGTCAAGCCACAGAAGTTTCCCCAAACGTGATTTTTTTTAATGGCCTAACATCTCATTTTGTTTTTTCACTTTCTTCAGCCTGATAGATTCATTGTTTTTTTCTTAAAAAGTCAAATAGCGATCTAATAGACTTTTTCAGAAATAACACAATGAATCCAACTCATATGTGGTCATGATCATGCCTGACAGAAACCTCAGCTTTGTGTCTGATCGCCCGGCCCGCCCGGCCGTTGCGAACGGAAGCCCTGAGTTTCTTAACTTATGATGTTTTGGAATTATATTCACTAGTGTGAACTGTGTTCTCCATCGCTCTTTGCTTGATTGACTCCCTGGCCAACGCCCTGGGCCAGGAATCCTCCAGCACTCTTGGAGTTAAATGAGTTCCCTTTTGATTGACACAGACCTTCTGGTTTCTATCCCCGCCTTGTGTTTCCTTTCCACCTATACCTCAATCCTGCTTCCTTGTTCCCCTATTTAAAGTTCGATTTCACCTTCACATTGCCTTCTATGAGGTCTTCATGCTATCTGTTAGCTAGCGTTGCCTTTATTCTAGTCCCTTTTCTGTTGCCTGGCCCTGCCTGGCGCTCTACTGACCCATTCTTTCTCCTTGTGATTTTGCGTACTTCTGCTCCCGACCGTGTATTGACCTTTGGCTTGTCTTACGTTTTTTTCCTCTCTGTCCACCAATTTGGTACTTTGCGCTGCCCGCTGCTGCCAACCTTGCTTACCTTACATTCCCTGTATTGTGTGTTGTAATTGTTTATCTGTGCTTGTGTCCCCAGTATTCAGTGTAGTCTCAGTCTTTCTGGTTGGGTCCGACCTTTTTATTAAACTGGAGTCGGGTTACCCACAAAAGGCAGGGACAGGGTTGGGACAAGCGAACAGGATGGCCACACCTGTTACTGTGTCCTTCTCTGTGTCCCTGACAGGATCCTTGACATTATAGCAGGCCCTTCCCTATCAACTCCCCCGCGGTTTAATATGAGTACCGACTATCGGGTCACGCCGACCGCCTGGAAGAGTATGACAACTCAGTATCAGGGCATGGCGGGGGCTTATTAACCAAATCCGCAAACGTCTGGATGCCGTAGCTACCCCCCGGCACCCAGTCCTTGCCGCCCCTTCTGTTCCATACCTGCCCCAGTGTTTGTGAATCCTAGCGTCCGTCTACAAATCCAAGATGCTTTTTCCCGGATCGCCATTTGGATGGAAACCCCGACAGGTTCCCCACTTTCAGTGGAATCCAGTCACCTGTTTTTCCGTGCTTCAATTTTTTTCCCACTGAAGGCCGAAAAAGTAGTGGTTTGGTCGTGTCCTCTCCTCCAGGGCCCACCCTCAGATTGGGCACTTAGCTATGCCCCTCCTGAAGCCCAGAATGGAGATCGATGAAAGAATTTTTTCAGGCTTAGGCCATGTCTCTGACAATCCCAATCGTGTGGCCTGGGCATGAAACTCAACCTGCTATCTAACCATCAGTGGCCGCCTCTCGGCTGAAGACTATTGTTCTAAGTTCCGCCAATGTGGTGTTACCATGAGCGGTGTGTCGACCAACCCCTTAAACCCTCTTCAGACAAGGTCTATCTGATGCGGTAAAAGGATGCTATGGTCAGCCATCCAACACCCTGAACATAAATGTCTTTATTTACTCCAGCCGTGACTAATGACAGAAGACTAAAGGGAGAGACGCAGGAAAACAATGGGGGTCGACTGTTCCGTTAAAGTCAAATTTTTCTGTAAAACCCCTGGTTGCCTCTCTGAAAATTCTCCTCTTCTATCCTCACTCACCCCACTCCTGAGGAAAAACCCATGGGTTGGGTTTTTACATCTGCAGGCCACCAGGAGGAGACATCGGCTGGAAATGCTTATTGTGCTTGTATTGCGGAAAACCTGACCATTTTCTGAGGAACTGTCCAACAGACCCAAGTCATATCAAGGAAACGTCAACGCCTGAGAAGTTCACCAGAAGTAACTCATAAATACAGGTACCTCCTAACTCTGGTAATTAAGTTCTTTTTTTGCCTGAAACCTTTGTCCTAATTCAAAGAATTATTGCTTGGTCAAGCTATGATTGACTCAGGGCCATGCTGCTAGTTTTATTAGTATGTCTGTTGTCCAGGCCTGGGTTGGAACTACTTCCATTGAGTGCTCCCTTTTTGGTTCAGGGGTAGATCAACCTCCCTAATTGGGGGAAGAAGTCAAAATTTCGCACTGCTGCTTGAGATCACCTTGAATGTTGGTGGAGTTCTCAATACGGAAAAACTTTCGATTTTTTGTCATGGAGAAACCGCTGCGGATATATTCTTGCTGCCCTGGCTCCGCTGCCCTAATAATTCCTGTGTTTGACTGGAGAAACCTCAGATCTGAACAAATGGGGTTACTCATGGGTTGCCCATTGAAATCTGTTGATCCCTTGGTGTAGCGGGTAATTAATACTCACGATTAGTGGTGTGAGAGCGATTTGCGTTGTGGCTATCGAGATCGATCGTAGTCGATAGATCGGACCATAGAGGGGGGGCCTCTATCATAAGGTTTGATCGATAGTTAGCATCGATTTGATGCGATTACCATTAAAGTCTATGGGAGACAACAACACCTTCAATATTACCCCCCAAACAAGGCTGGAGAACTGAAATTAACTCCAAAACAAAAAAGGATAGTCCACATCTTGGGGCAACACATTTGGGTTATAAAATCACAAAAAAAAGTCACAACCTTTACTATCCCTGTCTTGTCCCACACCCACCCTTAAACCTGCATCACCCACAAATTAAAAAGTCCCAAAGGGCAGTATGTTTTTGAACCACTCTTACTTTGAACTGGACATTGAATATCCCTGTCCGGGAACGCAGCTGACCCCAAACCTGCATGCCCCCCACATTTAAAAAGGCCGGAAAAGGGCTTTCAACCACCATTTTAGTTGAACGGGACATTGACTATACCCGTCCGGGGCCCAAGCATGAGCCCCAAACCTCATGACCCCCAATTTTAAAAAAGGCCAAAAAGGGTCTTTCAACCCCCCAAATTTTATTTCACTGGACATTGACTATACCTGCCGGGGCCACAGCAGACCCCCCCAAACCTCATGCCCCCCATTTAAAAAGTCCGGGAAAAGGAGTCTTTCAACCCCCTTTTTTATTTTAACTGGACATTGACTATACCTGCCCCTGGCCACACTCCCAGGGCCGGATTACGGGGTCGGGGAAAGCCCGGGCGGGCTCCGCATCTATTACAGCAGTTAAAATCCCTGAACCGCAAACGAAAACTGTCGTGCAAAGCAAGGTGGAAGGGAAATGGAAAAACTCCAGCCTTCCTCTTAAAACAGTCAATACCTGGGTAGCGCTTGCCCCTCCGAGAGTGTGGACCAATTGATTCACTTGGAAAATACTGGGGTTAACGCTCCTTTAAAAACCACCCAGGTCCCTTTTAATCTTGGCATCTTTTTCCTCATTTTACTCAACGTGCGGGGGAAAAGGTCTCTGTACTTTTTTCTCTGTCTTGTTTCCTACCCATGTTCTTTGAAAACCTACATCTGGTCAAGTTTCCCTGACCTCCCTTGTACAATTCAGGGAAATTTTTTTTAAACAGCTTTTTGTACATAAAATTTTTTTAAAAGTACTTTAAATTCTAAAAACACATTTAAAATAGGAGGGAATCCCACCATGTCTTTTTTTCCTTTTTTTCTTTTGTTTTAAAGGGTTTTGTCCAATACGGGGTTTGATCTATGTTAAAATTTTGCAAAAACAAGTCTTTTTTGCAAAATTGTCCATTAACATGTCCCCCTATTCCTGTTTCTGACAGCACCACACCCTTGAGCCACTTTGACTTTTTGGCAGAAAAAAAATGTCTTTAGAAACAACTTTTTTTTAAATGGGGACCTGTATATAGCTGCATGTCACGAAAAATGCCCCCAAAAATCAAAGCATCCCCTTTGGGGACCACTTTGGCAATTGTGAAGAACAAATTCTTTAGAAAAAACTTTTTTTAGAATAGGACCTGTATATAGCTCGTCACAGCAAAAATCCCCCCAAAAATTCAAACATGCCCCTTGGCCACTTTTTTCAATTGTAAAAAAATGTCTGTTAGAAACAACATTTTTAAATAGGACCTTAGTATATTGCATGTCACAAAAAAAATCCCCCCAAAATTCAAAGCATGCCCCTTGAGCCACTTTGGTAAATTGTGAAGAACAAATGCTGTTAAAAAACAACATTTTTTAGAAAGGACCTGTAGTAAGCTGCATGTCACAGCAAAACCCCCCCCCAAAAAATTTCAAACAAACCCTTGGCCACTTTGGTCAATTGTGAAAACAAATGTCTGTTAAAACAACATTTTTAAAATGGGACCGAGTATGCTGAAATGTCACAGAAAAAAGCCCCCAAAAATTCAAAGCATGCCCCCTTGAGCCATTTTGGGTCAATTGTGAAAAACAAATTTCGTTAAAAAAACATTTTTTTTATAATAGGATCTGTATATTGCTCTTTTTCAAAGCAGCATGAAAAAAAAATTTATAAAAAATGACTTCCAGCCACTGTTAAAAATTTGGGAGGGAAATGCCACTTAGAACCCCACATTTCTACCCAAAAGGGACCATAATATGCTGTACTCACAGCAAAAAGACCCCAAAAAATTATAATATGATTCTCCCATATTAAAAATTGTGGGGGAGAAATGCCACTTAAATACTTTTTCTTTCCAAAGGCCATAATTTTTCTGTATCCACAGCAACATGCCCTAAAAACCCATGACAATCAAAACTTCTTAAATAAAGTATAAATGGAATACGGTTTTCAAAACTTGCTTTTTTTTCAGTCCCTCACAAAAAAAACCATCAAAAAACTTTGGGGAAAAGAGAAAAAAATTGCAGTAAAAAATGATCATTTAAAAAAAAGTTTTCAAAGGGGACCTTTTTCTTTTTAAAAAGGGAATTGAAGTAGACCGGCAACAAATGGGGTGACCCGGCAATTGGGGCCACAACATCATCAGAGATCCAGCCTGAAAAAACTTGATGAAATCAAACGATCCCATTATCTGTGGAAACCCGGAGCTTTTGTCTGAATGACTCCTCCAGCTGTGCTGAAGGTCCGCCAATATGACGCTGGCTGCGGGGCAGGACAACCCTCTATGGCTGCCCGAGCCACTCGGGCCATTCGCCATTTTTGGATCCCAAAGTCTAGGGGGTCCGAACACATGCAAAAACATCGGTGTTAACGCAGTAGTCGTGCACCATGATCTTAAGCTGTCCTGTGTGGGGGATGGTCCCTGCATTGCATGCGTTGGTGAGGTGGTAAACAAAAAATTCCCAGAGGTCACCCATTAGGCCTCCCCCCCCGCCCCCTCTGCCCCCCGCAAACCTATTTGGCACCTACGCGTCCGTCGCTGAGTTGTTCCACCGTGACTTTTGGGAAACGTGAAGCAGACCAACAATGTCCCCCAGTTGATCAATCACAATCCCTTTTCCTCATTTTAGCCCTTTTTGGGTGGGGAAGGGAAAGTCTGATTTTTGTTTTGTACCGGGGATCCGGGGGGGGTGGCCACCCATAACGTTGTTCATTTTGAGGCCTTAATGCAGGACAGTTGGAGGAAATGGACATCCAAGCACCATGTAAGAGGACCTTGTTTTCCCCAACCTCGGGGTCGAGGGCACAGCAAACTGATCCCCATCTTCCTCCCCCGCCCAAAGTCCGCCCCCCCTTTCCCCAAGGCAGGGACGTGGGGAACATCGGTGTCAGGAATACCTCCTCCCCTCCTCCCCCCTGCCTCCGGCACAGCTTCAACACAGCCCTGGTTTTTCCTGAGATGAGCACCCGAAGCTGATGCGCCACCTTGCACAGCCTGGACCCCAAAAACCCCCCCTAATGAAGCCCATGAAATTGTGAAACTGGGGCCTTTGGGATTTGACGGAGAAAAGGCTCCGTGTCCCACGTGCCGTCTCCCCCTCCGCCTGGGGGGACCTGTTTTTCAGAGTGTCCAACGATCGTTCCGAACTAAGACACCAAAATGCCAGCTGAAAAGGCATTTCCGCACTGACCATTTTGGTGGCTTCTTTAAAACTGGAAAGGGGGTGGCAGAGCTCTTTCACCCCCTCCACCTCGTGGTTTAAACCCCCGGGGCCCCGTACCGCTGCTTGTCAGGCCTGTTCACTTCGTACTGCTAAGGGCATTGCGCGCGCACAACCCCTGGACATGGGAGGGTGGAATTCCAGCGTTTGCCACGCAAAAAGAGACGGTTTTGAGGGGGAGGCCGACTACGCTGCAACGCAGCCAGCGGGATAAAGCAGGGGCAAACGGCGGAAGTGCAAACTCAACCTCGACCTTCTTCACAGGCACCCAAACCCGGGTAGCTTTTTAAAATTTTTTCTGGACGAAAAGGGTTTAATACATGTGCCAGGAAAGGGATGTGCCCACCTCCCGATCTTAAAGGGCGGCCAGCAGATTTCGCCCGTTATCCACACCACTTCCGGCACAATTTTTTTGTCACCCACCACGCTCGGCCCTCGTTCTTAAAACCGCCACAGCCCCTGACCGGTGGGCGGCTCCAAGGCAATTAATTCAACAGGGCCGGTGTCACGGCACGTAAACCACCAGAGGACCTTTGGGGGAAAGGGCCCTGCACCATCCCGCAGTTTTGAAGACGTGCCCGACCCTAGACCACCGTCACCCCCAGAGCATCCACCCAGCTCACCCAGTGAGCTGTCACTGAATATACGCCTTGGCCGGCTTACTAGTCCATGTGTCGGGGGGTTTTTGGATTTTCCGGACACAGATCAACAACGCGCTTAAAATTTTTAGATGACACGGTGGCCAGGGCAGGGACGGTTTTTTCGGCAAAAAAATGCCTGCTGGGCACTGGAAGGGGGGGCGGCGGGGGCCATGCGGGGCCGGAAACCCCACTTTGCCCACCAGAGGAAAGGGCAACATTTCCAAGGCCAAAAGCCTGGCAATGCCGACATTCGGGCTTTTGGTTTTGGGATGGTTGGGTTAAAGTTTTTCTTCGTTCCCAAACCTGGAAGACAGAAGGCTGGCTGCAACTGGCCGCTGTAGGGCGGCAGTCAAAAACGGGCGGAAGGGAGAAGGGTAGAGGGGCCCCTCGGGGTGCGGTGGTACCCCCGGGGCGCCGGGAGGCGAAGGGGAGGCGATCCCTGATCATGACTCTGAGAGACGGGGCACGGAGGAACGCTTGGTGGTGGGGAGGAGGGGGGGCCCGGAGAAGGGGGTGTGACAGGGGTTGGGGGGCCCCGGGCGTCGGTCTGGCCCTTTTTGGCCAAGTGTTCCCCCCCTTTTTCAACTCATGCATTCGCGATTTTAAATAGACATTTTGGTGGTGTTAACCACTTAAGTTTCTTGCCCAATTTATGGTTTACGGCAAAGGCGGCATATGACATCGCTGGTGAATCAGAGGCTTGCTCAAAAAGGGGCCCAGGCTTGAGAGGCCCTGGACCTTTTTTGAGGGCGATAAGCGGGGAGGGGGGTTTGGCTGACCTGGCTGGCGGAATCAAAACAGCGGACTTCTGCGACCCCCCCTCCCCCTTTTTGTGGGGGGACCCTATTGACACCCCCCTCGTCTTCCCCTCGTCCACTGATGAAGCGCCGCAAGCAAATTCTGGGGAAAAAACCCAGGATGGACCCCAAAATGCTCATCATCATCATAAAAAACCCAAAAAGGTTACTTGGTCGTCCCTACTTTCTGCTCCAAAGCTGCGGCTACAAGCAAGGGGGGACTGCAAGGCTTGCCCGCCGCACGGGGTTTTTGCCGATTGACCGCTTCCTTTACCCCTCCCGGTGGCATCATAAATGGGCTCAGGCAGACTAAACATCCTCTGACTTTAACTGCCTTCTGACCCCAACCGCATTTTTTTTCACAAAAGGTCTTCAGACAATGGATTATCCACAGTGGGGGGTACACGTTTACATTTGGGGGCCCCATGTTTTACGGGGGGCATGATCGATGACCATTTTGGCCGGACGGGAGGACGAGGGGGTAAGACTCTAGATGCAGGTTCATTAACCACTAAGGCAAAGGCGCGATTCTTTTCTTAATTCAAGGGCCCGACCCAGCGTTACAGGGCCCGACGGGCCGCAAAGCGATCCGCTGGCATGCGTTTTGTCGCCACACTGGAAGGGGCACCTTCTCTCGTACCTCACCCCCCATGTGCTACCCCCCCTTTGCTCCCTTTCCACCTGCATTTTCGCTCCACCAGAATATAAAAATTAGAAGGGATGGAAAATTTTGGAAATCCTTTATTAAAAGACGGCAAAACAAGCTATTCTCAAATCCCCCAACAAAACAAAAATTGCTGGGTTCAAATTTAACTGCAAGGGCCTAACAAAAAATCTGGACTGGGCAAAAGCCAAAAAAAACTATCTGTTATTTTGGTATAATAAATGGAATTTTTTTTCACCTTTCATCACCTGGGGAATATAGAATTGCTGTTTTTTTAAATTTACGAGATGTGCGCCCAAAGAACAAACTGGGTGCGCAAAGTCAAAAAACACGTATCTGTTATGTTTTCGTATAAAACGATTTTTTTCACCTTTTAAACACCTTGGTGAATAAGAATTGCTGTTTTTAAAAATTTACGTAATGCTGCTCAATGAACAGTCTTTGGGGGCGCAAAATCAAAAAAAAACGTATCTTTTATGTTTTTCGTATAAAACACGGTTTTTTGCCCTTCAATTTACCGGGTGAATATAAATTGCTGTTTTAAGATTTACGTAATGCTGCTCAAAAAGAAAAATACTGGGGGCGCAAAAGTCAAAAAAAAACGTAAACTGTTAAGTTTTTGATAAACGGTATTTTTTCACCTTTCAAATTTACCTGGGTAATATAAATTGCGTTTTTAAAAATTACGTAGACTGCGTCAATAACAGTACTGGGTGCGCAAAAGTAAAAAAAAAACGTACTGTTTTTTTTTGATATAATTTAAAAGAATTTTTGCACCTTTCAATTCCCTGTGGGAATTAAAAAAGCGTTTTAAGATTTACGTAGACCGCGTCAATGAAAAGTACGGTGCGCAAAAGTCAAAAAAAAACGTACTGTTATTTCGTAAATACACGGTTTTTTTGCACCTTTCAAATTTACCTGTGGTGAATTAAATTCGTTTTAAATTTACGTAATGCGGTCAATGAAAATCGGGGGCCAAAATCAAAAAACACTAAATTTTATGTTTTGATATAATAAAAAAGGATTTTTTTTCACCTTTCAATTCACCTGTGGTGAATATGAATTGCTTTTTAAGATTTACGTGATGCTGGGCAATGAACAGTAAAAGGGGGCGCAAAAGTCAAAAAACACAAACTGTTTTTTTTTTATATATTAAACTTTATTTTTTTGCACCTTTAAATACACCTGTGGTGAAAAAAGAATTGCTGTTTTAAATTTACTAGAGCTGCGTCAAGAACATACTGGTGCGCAAAATCAAAAAACCAACTTTTAAATTTTTGATATAATAAACTTATTTTTTTCACCTTTTAATTCACCTGTGGGAATATAGAATTGCGTTTTAAGATTTTCGAATGCGCATCAATGAAAGTACTGGGGGGGCAAAAGTCAAAAAAAACGTAATGAAAGTTTTGTATAATAAACGGTATTTTTTTTCCCTTTTTAATTCACCGTGGTGAATAAGAATTGCGTTTTAAAAAATTTTTTAATGCTGCATCAAAGAACATACGGGGGCGCAAAAATCAAAAAACACTAAATGTTATGTTTTGATATATTAAAAAGGGATTTTTTTTTCACCTTTCAAACACCTTGTGAAATAAATTGCGTTTTAAGATTTTCTAACGCTCAAAGAACAGTACTGGGTGCCAAAAATCCCCAAAAAAACTAACGTTTTGTTTTTTAATAATAAACTGTATTTTTTGCACCTTTTTAATTCACCTGTGGAATAAAAAATGCTGTTTTAAGATTTTTCTAGATGCTGCGTCAATGAACATACTGGGGCGCAAAAGCAAAAAACACGTACTGTTAATTTTCGATAATCACGGTTTTTTTGCACCTTTAATTCACCTGGGTGAATAAAGAAAATTTCGTATTAAATTTACTAGATGCGGGGTCAATGAACAGTACTGGGTGCGCAAAGTCAAAAAAACACTAAATGTTATGTTTTATTAAAAAAACGGGATTTTTTTCACCTTTCAATTACCGGGTGAATATAAATTTCTGTTTTAAGATTTCTAGATCGCTCAATGAAAATACTGGGCGCAAAAGTCAAAAAACACGAACTTTATGTTTTTTATATAAAAACTTATTTTTTCACCTTTCAATTCCCCCTTGGTAATAAGAATTGCTTTTTAAGATTACGTAGATGCTCCGTCAAAGAAAGTACGGGTCGCAAAAAGTCAAAAAACACAACTTTTTTGTTTTGATATAAAAAACGTTTTTTTTTGCACCTTTCAATTCACCTGTGGTGAATAAGAATTGCTTTTAAAAATTTACTAATGCTGCGCAATGAACAGAACGGGGCGCAAAAGTCAAAAAAAAAGTAATGTTATGTTTTTATATAAAAACTGATTTTTTGCACCTTTCAATTCCCTTGGGAATATAGAATTGCTGTTTTAAGATTTACGTAGATGCGCTCAATGAACATACTGGGTGCGCAAAACAAAAAAAAACTAACTGTTATTTTTGATATAATAAACTGTAAAATTTTTTTCCCTTTCAATTCAAACCCCGGGTGATAAGAATTTCTGTTTTTTTAAATTTTTAGCGCGTCAATGAACAGTACTGGGTCCAAAAGTCCAAAAAACACTAACTTTTTGTTTTTATAAATAAACTGTATTTTTTGCACCCTTTCTATTAACCTGTGGTGAATATAAAATTTCTTTTTTAAATTTACGAGATCTGCGTCAAAGAACAGTACGGTCGCAAAAGTCAAAAACCTATCTGTTATGTTTCGTAAATACACGGTATTTTTTTGCACCTTTCAATTCACCTGTGGGGGAATATAAATTGCTGTTTTAAGATTTACGTAATGCGCTCAATAACATACTGGGGGCGCAAAATCAAAAAACACGTAACGTTTTTATTTTTTATATAATAAACGATTTTTGCACCTTTTAATTTACCGTGGTGAAATAGAATTGCTGTTTTAAGATTTACTAAAGCTGCTCAATGAACATACTGGGCGCAAAAAATCAAAAAACACGTAACGTTAGTTTTGAAATAATAAAAATTTTTTTTTTGCACCTTTCAATTCACCTGTGGGGAATAAGAATTCTGTTTTAAGATTTACGTAGATGCGCGTCAATGAAAAATAGGGGGGCCAAAAGCAAAAAAAACGAACTGTTTTTGTTTTGATATAATAAACTGAATTTTTTTCACCTTTCAATTCACCTGTGGGGAATATAGAATTGCTTTTTTTAAATTACGAATGCTGCTCAATGAACAGTACTGGTGCGCAAAAATCAAAAAACACTAACTGTTTTGTTTTGGGTAAATAAACGGTATTTTTGCACCTTTCAATTTACCTTGGTGAATATAGAATTGTTTTTAAAGATTTACGTAGTGGCCCCCAATGAAAAATGGGTGCGCAAAAGTCAAAAAACACGAACTGTGATGTTTTTTGTAGATACACGGTATTTTTGGCAACAAAAAACCCGGCGAGTGCTGACTACAAGATTTCTGATTGTAATTTAATGCAATTTTAAAAATAAAACAGTCACAGGGGTTAAATTTTAAAAAATTTAACACCTATCGAAATGTATACGATAAAAAAGTGGATTTTTGCAGCAAAAAAAGAGACCCCAGTTACTAAAATGATGTTTATCCCAAAATAAATTTTTAGACTGCCCAATACCAGGAAAAACTTTAAACAAACGTTAATAATAAAGATATTCCACTACAATATCTACACAAGTCTTGGTGAACTTTATCCAATGTTTTTTTATAATAGAGCTTTCTTGTTCCCCCGGGGGCCCCCCCCCCCGCTCCCCCGCCTGACTTTTCACCGGTAGAGCGCTTTAAAAAAATTTTCCACTAACTACATAAAAACTTCAAATCTCTAAATAAATAAATTGGAAGGATCACAAGCTAAACAGAGGTTTCCTCTGGGCAGAAAACTAATTTTCGCTGACTGTGTGGCCACAGGCAGAGCGCAACGTCCTTTCCCATGAGAACCTGAAGACACTGAGGCTGAATCAGGAAACGCGTTCTATTAAAAACGAGGGCATGTATTTTTTTTCCCGCCAACCCAACCATACCACCCTCATGACGTCGCACACACATCTCACCCTGCCTATTTTATAACGATTTGCTGGCCGCCAAAAATTTCAGGAAGCCCGAAAAAGGGGCATCTTAATAAGATGTCCCGATTTTTTTAACCAAAAATGCATGATCTGGAAAATTCGATCACCAAAAAACCTTGCCCCATTCAACTTTTTCGATAAAAATCGCTCAAAAACTACTCAGTATTTCAAAATGTAAATTGACGTCTTAGACAAGTGTTGCGGGGAAAATTTCCTCCACACCAGCCTGAAAATTGTACCATAGGGCCTTGCTCCCGGGGCAAAGCTTAACTTGTAAAGGCCCCAAGCAGGAATCTATGCATTTGTTTATTAAGGAACCTGAAATTTTTTGTTCTCCAAAGGTATTTCCCGACACCATTCCAGAATTCTCTCTTCAAGCTGTCTCCCCCTTTTTCTATAGGAATTTCCCCTCCAGTACTCTGCCACAAGGTTTTGAAACCAAAATAGAACCACCATTTTTCGACTGTGCACAGTTGGGAGGAGTCAAAGACTCTTAATAACCCCAACTAAATAAAATAAAAAACCCGCCCAACCTAAATACCTCAGTTTTTTAATCCCGTTAACAAAATTTTCTCCCAAGCCTAAAAAGGGAAAAATTTTTCAGGGGCCCCACACACTAAAACCCAAGGGGCTGTTTTAGGGTCCGGAGGCCCCTTCTAAAGGGGGGGGGGGGGGACTGTCATGACATGCCTGACAGAACCTCAGATTTGGCTCGTTTTGCCGGCCCGTGGGCCTTGCACGGAAGCCCTGGGTTTTTTTTACTTTATTTTTTTGAATTGTATTCACTAAGTGTGTACTGTGTTCTCCTCGCTCTTTGCTTGATTGACTCCTGGCCAACGCCCTGGCCAGGAATCCTCCAGCACTCTTGGAGTTAATGAGTTTCTCCTTTTGATTGACAACCTTCTGTTCCTATCCAGCCTTGTGTTTTTTTTCCACCTATGACCTCAATCCTGCCTTCCTTGGTTCCCTATTTAAAGGTTCATTTCACTTTCATCATTGCCTGCTATAGAGGTCTTCTGCCTGTAGCTAGCGTTGCCTTTATTCTGTCCTTTCTGTTGCCTGACCCTGCTGCGCTACTGACCATTCTTTTTCCTTGTGATTTTGCACTTCTGCTCCCGACCGTTATTGACCTTTGGCTTGTCTTACATTTTTCTCTCTGTCTCCCGATTTGGTACTCGCGCTGCCCGCTTGCTGCCAACCTTGCTTACCTGACATTCCCTTATTGTGTTTTGTATTTGTTTATCTGTGTCTTGTGTCCCCACGTATTCAGTGTAGTCTTCAGTCTTCTGGTTGGGGCCGACCTTTTGAGGAGTCGGGTACCCCCAAAAGGCTGGGACAGGGGTTGGGACCAGCGTCAGGGCCTCACTCTGTCTGTGTCTTCTCGTGTGTCCCTGACTGGTCCCTGACAGGATGAAAGTGAAAAAAGAGATGATAGCCATAAAAAAAGTTTGGGGAAACTTCTGTGGCTAGACACTTCACTGAAGCACGACATGATGTATGTCAGCTGCGCTGGTGTGTGCTGGAGAAGGTTATAAGTAGTGACAGTTCACACATGAGCACTAAACTCTTGAAGCGTGAGGCATATTGGATCACGCTATTAGAATCACTGTCCCCGAAAGGCTTAAATGAAAGTCTGAATCTGCGGGTATTCTTGTAGTAAGACGTGTAAATATATGCCAAGTGTAAGGGTATAACATCATTTATTCCAGGAAACACCTGCAGACACTAGGAGGTTAATGTTTTTAATTTGGCTTGGGGTTCTTAAGGGTTAATGGTTTTAATCTATTTAAGAAATGGCTGTAGACCGTGATGCATATCCCTGAAGAAGGGGTGGAGCTTACCCCGAAACGTAGCACGCAGGTGCGTTGTGCAGGTGTGCCATCTTTGCGCCGCTCTGCTCGGGACTCTCTGGCGTCTCCAACGATGAACTGATCTGAACGACCGGGAGGTCGCAACATAACGCTGAGTATTGCTTCAAAATTCAATGTCCATTACGGTTATGCTGTACAATGCGGTCAAATGCCTGAATATGGATGCTTTTGTATGATGAATAAAGTATAAAGTTTTAAGAGAGCCCAGTATTGTATAATTGGTTGCCTAAGTGGGGCTCGGAGAACCCCGAGATTTGGTGCCTCTCAAGAAGCAGCCAGCGTAAGATTTAAATTACTGGTCAATATTGTATATTTCGAGACTGGGTAAAGCTAAACTTGACAGACAGAAATATTAACTATAGTTTTTCAATGCTTTTCAATGGTTTTTGTTTTGAGATAAAAGCAAATTGTTGTGCTCCAGAACAAAGGTACTTTGGACTGTGGAAATTCATTCTATTGCGACTATGCAAAGCAATCAATACATTACTATTTTGGGAACATTGTTTATACTTTTATGTACTTCTATACTGTTTTTCATTGTTAAACTCAGCTTAAATTGTTTATTATAATATGTGCTGTTTATGTGCACATTCATCTATACTGTGGGAACAGTTTCATAGTTTCATAGTTTGTAAGGCCGAAAAAAGACAAGACACCCATCCAGTTCAGCCTGTTGTGCTAAGGTGCTGATCCAGAGGAAGGCAAAAAAAAACAATGAGGTAGAAGCCAATTGTCCTCATTTTAGGGAAAAATTCCTTCCCAACTCCAATCTGGCAATCGCTGGATCAATGACACCTTTCCAGAATCCTAGACACTATAACTTGTTATATTATTACTAGAGATGGGCGAATTTCTCAAAAATTCGATTCGGTCACTTCGCCGAATTTTCCGACAAAATTCGTTTCGTTCCGAATTACTCCGGCACGAATCGCGTTAAAAAAGCAGGGTATTTCCATGCTGTACAGAGCCCGCAGGGTTGCTGTAGAATGTTGTGCCATGCTTAAATATGCAGAGGGAGCTTGGTTTGGTCTTCATACAATGTTGTGTTTTAGAATGACACGCAGATGACTGCCGCCGCTCTTAGAATCGCTTCACTATAAAACTTCCTGGGCACTTAAGAGGGCCAAACTGACCAAAAAACTCAAACGGGAATGTAGACTGATAAAGTCATGCCAGCGAAAGCTGGAAAAAAAACAAGCTGAGAGCACAGGTGGCAACATTAGTGACAGAGTGTGGAGGTGACGGCGGCAGCCACAGCAGCATGAGGTCAGACAGTGGCACAATGACATTCTGGAGGTAGCAAAACACGAGGAAGCCACAGAGTGGCACAATGACTGAGAGCGGAGGTCACGGCGGCAGCAGTATGACGTCAGGCAGTGGCACAATGACATTCTGGAGGCGGCAAAACAGTATTAGGCCACAGAGTGGCACAATCACACAGTGTGGAGGTCACGACAGCAGCAGCATGAGATCAGGCAGTGGCACAATGACATTCTGGAGGCGGCAAAACGTATTACCACAAAA
>JAODAL010042786.1:0-34474 GCA_025379985.1 Phyllomedusa bahiana
CCTCTTCCAATCTATACACCCCATTGGCCAAACCATCAATAGATTTGGCTTCCAGTACCATCTCTATGCTGATGACACAAAATTTTAAACCTCTTCCCATGAATCATGTTCATTCTACCCCAAAACTAAACTCACTAAAACGGGAACTTCTTATTTTTCCTCCATCTACTAACCAACCCCCATCTGCTTTTTCTCTTCAGTGTGTGGCCCCACCATAACTCCTAAGCACCAGGCCCGCTGTCTTGGATTATTCTAGACTCTGATCTGTCTTCACCCCTATATCCCAATCCCCTTGCCCCCCGCTCCGTCACCTGCACCTCAAGAACATCTCCAAATCCGTCCTTTCTCACCATCGAAACAACTCAAACCCCCTCATTGTCGCTCTTTTTCCCTTTCCCCGTCTTGATTACTGCAACTCCCTGCTTTCCCACTCTGCAAACTCTCCCCTCTCCAATCTGTCCTGAATGCAGCGGGCCAGGCTTGTCTTTCTCTCCAGCCGCTATACTGATGCCTTCTACCCTGTTTTCAGTCACTGCACGGGTTTGCCCATCCAGTACAGAATACAGCATAAACTAATCACTTTCCCCATACAGCTCTCCACAGCTTCACCCCCCTAAATCTCCTCTCTAATCTCTGTCTACCACCCTGCCTGCTCTCTCCGCTCAGCTAGGGGACATAAAACTACAGACCACAATTATCCAAACCCTTTCCATGCCCCCGCCATCTAGATTTTGAAAGGGGCTGCCGTTCTCTGGAACATCCTACCACGTACCATCAGGCACAACCTCAGCCTTTCGCAGTTTTAAGAGTGTCCTTAAAATATATCTTCTTAGGCAGGCCAAACCAAAACCCTAATTGCTAACCCACCCTTCTATCACACACATTTCTGTCACTCGCTACACTAGGGCAATCACAGGCACTTATCTGTATATAGATGTACTGTCAGGGTGGCAGGTTCACCCAATTTTTTTTTTTTTTTTTTTGTAAACCACCTCATATTTATGGAACAAGGCTGGACCATTGTAAACTTAGCACTTCTCCCTTTTTTCCCCCAGGCCACCCTCATAGATTGTAAGCTCTTGCGAGCAGGGCCCTCACACCTGTGTCTCATCTGTAGTAGCTCTCACTGTGTAATGTCTGTCTTTTGTCTGTAATTATACCCTCTACATTGTAAAGTGCTGCGGAATATGTTGGCGCTATATAAATAAAGATTATTATTATTATTATTATTATTACCTCAATTTGGGACACAAACACCACTCTTACCTTCATTGTGGGGGACATTGTATTTCAGGATTTTCAATGTATTTCAATCCTGCAAATGGCCATCTCCGGCATCGTGGTGGCATAGCCGCACAAATTGTTGAACATGGTGGTAGAGAGATACAGCAAGCCTGTGATGACTTCAGTTCACGTTCTGGGGGCGTACCTTTTCCTGTGTTCACTGTACTCGTCACTCGAGCTAGGCAGATATAACTGTGATTACATTATCTATGCTGTTGGACCCGTATATAATAACGTATCCCATGACAATTGTGTTCAGCTGCTGAAACAAGCTATACATAACGTACTTGAAGTGGCCCAAGCGAACAAGTTCCAATCGCTCTCCATACCCCTTATTTCTTCTGGCATCTTTGCGTTCCCACCAATGGCATGTATACAGGCCATACTCACCGCATTATTTCAGCACAAGCCAATTCCTCCAGTACCTGAAATACGGATAGTGGTACTAACAGATGCTATGGCCAAAAGTCTGAAGACTACATGGCTCTCCCTTACTCAAACCACTAATTCAAACAGGACAACTTTACCCTTACTCAGGAGTATAACCTCAGTTCCGTTGCAAACTACACACACATTCCCTCCACCACCAGAACCAGACTCATTAATGGACTTACCCCCACCTTCGGCAGCACAACCCCCTCCACCATTGTAACGGCTGGGTGGTGGACCCTCTGGACCACCGCAAGCGATGATAGCTAAGCCACGCCAGGGAACGGAATCTAAGTAGCCCCCGGTTTTCACCAGAGCCCGCCGCAAAGCGGGATGGACTTGCTGCGGCGTGAGGCTACCAGGTCGTCCCCCCTGACGTGACTTGCTTGCGGTGGCGGCCGAGGTGCAGCGTGGTACAGAATTGTAGTCCGAGAATCGTAGTCGTGGGCAGGCAGAAGGTCAGGGCAGGCGGCAATGGTTCGTGGTCATGGACAGGCGGAAGGTCGGGGTAGGCGGCAGAGGTTCGGAGTCGAGAAACGTAGCAAGGGGTCTGGTACACGGTAAGGCGAGATATGCTTTGGAACGCTTTCTCTAGGGCACGGGGCAACATAGATCCAGCAAAGGAAGTCCCGCTGACGTCACCAATATATAGGGGCAGCACCTGGCAAGCAGCCAAATATTGGTGCGCTGGCCCTTTAAATGTACGAGGACGAGCGCGCGCGCGCGCTAGAGAGTGGGCACGCGCGCCGCGGCCGGCAGAGGCACCGACAGAGCAGGAACGAGGTCAGGTGAGTGGCCGGAGCGAGCGCGCCCGCGGCCCGTCTCGCGGCCAGCAGCGCCACCCGTCCCGGGCAGGGATCCCAGAGAGAGGGTACGGGTGTGCCTGGGGCCCCCGGGCCGGAGCGCGGCATCGCCCGCTACAGTACCCCCCCCCCCTTAGGTCTCCCCCTCTTTTTAGGCCGAAGGAACCTGCGGACAAGATCCTGGTCCAAGATATTAGATTCTGGTTCCCAGGACCTCTCTTCGGGACCGCAGCCCTTCCAGTCGACCAGGAAGAACTTTTTACCCCTGATGGTCTTCATGGCCAAGATGTCCTTGACCTCAAATACATCGGAAGACTCAACCACCGGAGAAGGAGACGCACTCTTCTGAGAGAACCGGTTCAAGACCAGGGGCTTTAGGAGGGAGACGTGGAAGGCGTTGGGAATCCGAAGAGAAGGGGGTAGGCAGAGCTTGTAGCACACTGGATTAATTTGACGGAGCACCCTAAAAGGCCCTAGAAACCGCGGACCTAACTTATAGCTGGGGACCTTGAGGCGTACGTATCTGGCAGAGAGCCACACCTTATCTCCTGGCTGGAATGTGGGAGGGGGCCTTCTCCTCTTGTCGGCCTGGGTCTTCATGCGGGCAGAGGCCCGGATTAAGGCAAGTCGAGTCTCCCGCCAGATGGCCTTGATGTCCTGCACTTGGTTGTCCACAGCGGAAATCTCGGAAGTCGTAGCCAAGGGGAGGGGCGGGCGTGGGTGACGACCGTAGACCACCAGGAATGGAGAAACGCCCGTAGAATCAGAGTCCCGATGGTTGTAGGAGAACTCAGCCCATGGCAGCAGCTCGGCCCAGTTGTCCTGACGGCCGGACGTGAAATGGCGCAGGTATTCGCCCAATATCTGATTCACCCTCTCCACTTGACCATTAGTCTGGGGATGGTAGGCAGAGGAAAAGTCCAATTTAACTTGCAAGCGAGAACACAGGGCCCGCCAGAACTTGGAGACAAATTGGACGCCCCGATCAGACACGATATGCAAGGGTAATCCATGCAGACGAAAAATATGCTGGAAGAAGTGTCCTGCCAGTTGTGGAGCCGAGGGAAGACCAGGGAGTGGCACGAAGTGGGACATTTTAGAGAATCGGTCCGTGACCACCCAGATGACAGAATTCCCCAAAGAGGGCGGAAGGTCCGTGATGAAGTCCATGCCTATGTGTGTCCATGGAGACTCTGGGATGGACAGAGAGACTAAGAGGCCCGAGGGCCTATGGCGTGGAACCTTGTTCCAGGCACACGTGACACAGGAGAGAACAAAGTCTTTGATGTCCTGGGGCAGGGTTGGCCACCAGTAGCGCCGTGAGATGAGGGCGTGGGACTTTCATACCCCGGAGTGACCAGCCAGACGAGAGCTATGCCCCCACTCCAGAATTCTCCGTCTGAGCGCCGGACGAACATAGGTCTTGCCCGGTGGTACCCTCCGAAGATCCACAGGAGCCGCGTGGACCAGCCGTTCGGGCGCAATAATGTTCTGGGACATCGGTTCTTCTCCAGTAACGTCAGAGGCTGGGGAGAGGACATCAGCCTTGACGTTCTTCTCGGCCGGCCGGAAATGTATCCTGAAGTCAAAGCGAGAGAAAAAGAGAGACCACCTGGCCTGGCGAGGATTCAAACGCTGGGCAGTCTGGAGGTACTGAAGATTTTTGTGGTCCGTGAAGACGTCGAAAGGATGACGGGCCCCCTCCAGCAAATGTCGCCACTCCTCCAGAGCCAATTTGATGGCCAGCAGTTCCCGATCTCCTATGGTATAGTTACGTTCCGCCGGCGAGAAGGTCCTGGAGAAAAAGCCGCAAGTAACCGTTTTGCCTTTAGGACCCTTCTGGGTCAGGACCGCCCCATGCTCCCACGGAAGAGGCATCCACCTCCAGGCTGTAGGGCTTATCCGGATCCGGGCGAACCAGGATAGGTGCTGAAGAAAACGCTGACTTCAGTTGAGAGAATGCTTCTTCAGCAGACAAGGGCCAACATCTCGGATTGGCATTCTTCCGGGTGAGGGCCACGATGGGAGCCACCAGCGAAGAAAAGTGGGGAATAAACTGCCGGTAGTAGTTGGCGAAACCCAGGAAGCGTTGAATCGCCCGAAGACCGACAGGGCATGGCCACTGCTGGATCGCGGAAAGTTTAGCTGGGTCCATCTGCAGACCACGATCGGAGACTATGTACCCAAGGAAGGGAAGACTGTCCTAGTGGAACCGATACTTCTCCAGCTTGGCATACAGTCGATTGTTCCGCAGACATCACAGGACCTGGCATAGTTGTACCCGATGAGTCTGTGTGTCAGGAGAAAAAATCAGTATATCGTCCAGATACACTATGACGCAGGTGTACAGCAAGTCCCTGAATACGTCATTGACGAATTCCTGAAACACGGCTGGAGGGTTGCATAGCCCAAAAGGCATCACGAGGTACTCAAAATGACCGTCCCGGGTGTTGAAAGCCGTTTTCCACTCGTCCCCCTCACGAATTCTGACGAGGTTATAGGCACCACGCAGGTCCAATTTAGTAAACACCTTGGCACCACGAAGACGATCAAAGAGCTCCGATATCAGGGGTAGAGGGTAACGATTCTTCACCGTGATCTTGTTCAGCCCCCTGTAATCGATACACGGCCGAAGAGACCCGTCTTTCTTCTGGACGAAAAAGAAGCCAGCCCCGGCGGGCGAGGAGGACTTGCATATGAACCCCTTTGCCAGATTCTCCTGTATATATGCTGACATGGCCTGAGTCTCGGGCACGGACAGAGGGTAGACCCTACCCCGTGGAGGATTGGTTCCGGGAAGGAGGTCTATGGGACAGTCATATGGCCGATGGGGTGGTAGCTCATCAGCCTGTTTCTCCGAGAACACATCACTGAAATCCTGATACTCCGCTGGCAGACCCGGTAGAGGCTTGACGGATGACTGGGAGATGGACACCGGGCGTGGTGCCACCAAACAGAGATCCTGGCACGCCGATCCCCAGCGTAGCACTTCGCCTGTCTTCCAATCCAGCGTAGGGGCGTGACGTTGCAGCCAGGGCAGCCCCAACAGGATCGCCGAAGAAGCGCGAGGCAGGACATGAAAGGAGATCTTCTCCGTGTGTAGGACCCCTACCCGGAGGGTAACGGGCCGGGTGATGAACTGGATGGAGTCGCTGATAAGCTCCCCGCTGACTGAAGAGATGAGCAAAGGCTTTTCCAAGCGGATGACTGGCACGCGATAGCGAGACACCAAGGAGGCAAAGAATGAAGTTCCCGGCAGAGCCGGAAATCCAGGAAGGCCGAGACTCGAAGAGATAGGCCAGCGTCCGTCGTTACCTCCACTGGCAACATCAGTCATGGAGAGGAAGACTGAGCACCTAGGGACGCCTCTCCTACGCTCCCAGGTGCGAGCGTTTCCCGACCGCTGAGGACGCTGCGGGACAACTTCTACGAAAATGATCCGGACTGGCGCAGTTAGAGACAAAGGTTCTCCATCCGGCGGGTGGGACAGCTCAGACTCTGACAAGTGAGCCCGGTCCACCTGCATGGGTTCTTCAGTGGAAACCTGAGAAGGAGGCATTGGAGATCTCTGGAACAACAGGAGCCAGACGAGGTAGCGGCGAGGTTGTGCCGAATCACGCTCCTGGCGGAGCTCCTGTTGTCTTTCTGCAAAACGCACGTCAATGCGTGTGGCCAGGTGGATGAGCTCGCTCAACGAAGATGGAAGATCCCTTGCTGTCAGTGCGTTCTTTACTCTGCTTGATAGGCCCTTCTTGAAAGTGGCGCAGAGAGCGGCGTCGTTCCATGCCAGCTCGGAGGCTAGGGTGCGGAACTGGACCGCATAATCTCCTTCGGAGGAGTCCCCCCGACGAGGTTCAGTAGCGCGGTCTCAGCAGAAGACGCACGCGCAGGCTCCTCGAAGACGCTGCGGAATTCTGAGAGGAAGGCCTGTAGGTCTGCGGTCACAGGATCATTCCGGTCCCAAAGAGGCGTCGCCCAGGCCAGGGCCTTCCCGGATAACAGGCTCACCACGAACGCCACCTTTGACCTTTCGTAGGAAACTGGTCGGCCATCAGCTCCACGTGCATGGAACACTGCGTGATGAAACCTCTGCAAAGCTTCGAGTCCCCGTCAAACTTGGAGGGTAGAGGAAGGCGAAGCTTCGGACCCACGGTTGCCAGCGGGATGGCAGGGGCTATAGGAACCGCTGGCGAAGAGGCAGGTTGCGGCTGCTGAGACGCCAGCAATTGGCACATCATGGCGGACAGCTGACCCAATTGCTGCGCTTGTTGCGCGATCTGCTGCGACTGTTGGGCGACAATGTTCGTGAGATCCGCAAGACTTGGCAAGGGCTCCTTGGCAGGGTCCATGGCTGGATCTAACTGTAACGGCTGGGTGGTGGACCCTCTGGACCACCGCAAGTGATGATAGCTAAGCCACGCCAGGGAATGGAATCTAAGTAGCCCCCGGTTTTCACCAGAGCCCGCCGCAAAGCGGGATGGACTTGCTGTGGCGTGAGGCTACCAGGTTGTCCCCCCTGACGTGACTTGCTTGCAGTGGCGGCCGAGGTGCAGCATGGTACAGAATCGTAGTCGTGGGCAGGCAAAAGGTCAGGGCAGGCGGCAATGGTTCGTGGTCGTGGACAGGCGGAAGGTCAGGGCAGGCGACAGAGGTTCGGAGTCGAGAAACGTAGCAAGGGGTCTGGTACACGGTAAGGCGAGATATGCTTTGGAACGCTTTCTCTAGGGCACGGGGCAACATAGATCCAGCAAAGGAAGTCCCACTGACGTCACCAATATATAGGGGCAGCACCTGGCAAGCAGCCAATTATTGGCGCGCTGGCCCTTTAAATGTACGAGGACGAGCGCGCGCTAGAGAGTGGGCACACGCGCCGCGGCCAGCAGAGGACGCCGACAGAGCAGGAACGAGGTCAGGTGAGTGGCCGGAGCGAGCAGGGATCCCAGAGAGAGGGCACGGGTGCGCCTGCGGCCCGCGGGCCGGAGCTCGGCGTCGCCCGCTACAACCATCACCTCCTCAGCCACTGGATTCCTTTTCTCTGCCGGTTCTACCTTCTCATCCATCAGCGCCAGGCACAATACCCCAGGATCAACTAATTTACGTGCCTTTTACAACCGAACAAGTCAATAATCTACTGACCCAAATGCCAGACCCTGAGAAAAAACCCTATGGCATTTTACCGTGGCATCAGCCAGATACAGAAGTCATATTCTGCCTCTTGGAAAGATATATACCATGGTGCCAGCATCAAGGCTGGAGATAACTGTTGGCCTAGCATCAAATCAGCCCTACAAGAAGACACTATTGAGGACATCAGTGCTTACTCATCTGGGGAAGAATTCTGCCGTCGTCTTCATTCTTGGGCAAAGGAACGCTTTCAATTCTACTCAGAGTCCTACTGAATCCGTGGAGAATTTTTATCACCGAATTTCTGCCTTATTCCAGGCCCATGGATTTGACATGAACACTAAAGCTCACAAAATCCTCTTTTCAACGGCATTTGTTATAGGTTTACTTAAACCCATTTGGGACTTTGAAACTAATCGAGCCAAATATGCAGTTATCTGTAAGTCAACTTCTCTCCATTGCTAAGGCACAGTGTTCTTTGATGGCTCAGACTGATTCATACCAACAGTTAAAGAAGGTTTATAATGTGACCCTATTTCAAGAGCTCCAACAGGGCTCTATAGCTCAGCCAGACATCATACTCTACGATCAACACATGCAAATATTTCCCTGGGTATCAACCTACAGACTCCTATTGAGATAACGGTGTGCGACCTTACCAGAGCGCACACCCTGGCGGGCAAGGCCAAATTCCAAAGACTTGTTTTACTGCAACCGATCCGGACATATCATGAGGCAGTGCCGTACTAAAGCTCGTGATAAAACCAGGAACTTTGCTACTAACGGCCAACCAATACCGTCATAACCTCAAGCATACAAATCAAAACGAAACTCAATATCGAGTTTATGAATCTCAACCATCAAGATTCAACCAACAAACACAACACAGACCTCAGTCCTACAGTAATAATCCAGTCATTGGACCTCAATTTACCAATCTTAACCATAGTCAGAAACCAAAAAGGGCATATCCTCAAGATGCGTCTTATCCAACCTCAAGACACCTCCTATCGTACTCATCCATAGGATTCCAGCAAACCTATGTCTACCGTTTTTCTCAATGCTTCAGACAACACCACTGTTAGTCATTCTGAATCCGTGTTGACCGTCAATCTTCAAATTAATGGCCACCAACTTCCTTTCCAGATCAGTTCTGAAAACTTCTGACATTCCAACTTCTGACTAGAAAAGTCAAGACTACTTATCTCTCCTACTTACACAACTAATCTGCTGGAAGCTGATCTTCTGAAAACGATGAATGCTACTATCAGATATAATTCTTCTGGAATGTATTTGGATTACAATACTCCAATTTCACATGAAGCTCTACAAGCTGTTCCTGCGCTTCACATGTTTATCCACATCAAGCAATACCTCCTGAACTTTTGACACAATTACCTCCTGAAGTTTGGGTCTAAAAGGTCCTGATGAAGTCGGCATCCTTCCAGTCTCACCTGTACATGTCTTTTTGGGAAGGGGGTTTGCTACCTCGCCTCTCTTCCCTAAATACCCCTTTAAGCATGATCAAGAACAATCTCTGGAGTCACAAATCAGAACATTCCTGGATAATGGGGTACTCATCCACTGCATTTCTCCTGCAAATACACCTCAGTTCCCTGGTGAACCTCCAAAATACCGTTTGGTTCAGGACAGTCATTGCTGTAACGGATTATGAGAACCCTATGGTCCCCAAAGCTCATGTTCTTCTCAGCCAAGTACCTTCTTCAGCTGCCTACTTCACAGTCTATGGTTTCTGCAAGGTCTTCTTCAGTGTCCCACTACACAAGGACTGTCAATACCCTTTTACTTTCACTTATCATGGTACTCAGCCCACCTGGACGAAGATGCTTCAAAGGGGCACAGAACTCACCTAACCAGTTGACTCAAGCCCTGCAGGACATGTATGATATTCTTTTGTGTGCACCTGATTTTCCAACTTGTCAATCAAGCTCTTTGAGCCTTTTTCAACATTTGGCATCAATCAACTGCAAAGTCTCACAGTCCAAGCTCCAATGGTGTTCTGAGAAAGTTGTATTCCTCGAACATTGCATATCACAGGGTACCAAACACCTTTCTGATGATCTTAAAAAAGGTGTGATACTAATTTCTTCACCGAACAATCTAAAACAACTTCAAGGATTTCTAGGCCTCGCCACTTACTGTCGTCAATGGATACCCAATGCCTCCAGCCTTATGCAAATTTTATACAATTCTTTCAAGGACATTATTTACACCAATGAACTCTCACTTGAGGCATAAGAGTGTTTTCAAACCCTGGAAAAAGCTTATCCTACAAGCTCCGGCTCTGGGAATTTCAGACTACAACCTTTCAACCTCTTCCTATTTTGAAGACTATGGCCAAGCTTCCAAAGTCTTGATGTAACAGTCTGGTGGTGGATCCACCGGACCACCGCAGGCGATGGCGTAAGCCCACACCAGGGAGTGGAATCTAAGTGAGTCCCGGTATTCACCAGAGCCCGCCGCAAAGCGGGATGGTCTTGCTGCGGCGGGAGTCCACCAGGGTCACTTCCACTGGCGGGGCTTGCCTGCGATGCGGCCAAGGGTACAGGTACAGGAACGGCAGGCAGGCTCGTAGTCGGGGGCAGGCAGGTGGGCAGGGGGAGGCGGCACAGGTTCGTAGATGGTAGACACGCAGGAGGTCAGGACAGGCGGCACAAGTTCGTAGATGGTAGACACGCAGAAGGTCAGGACAGGCGGCACAGGTTTGTAGACGGTAGACACGCAGGAGGTCAGGACAGGCGGCTCTGGTTCGTGGTCGGTAAACGTAGGCAGACGGTCGGGAAAACGGAAAGGCAAAACAGGAACTCTTTAGACAGCTTTCTCCCCAAGGAACATACACTAAGGATCCGGCGAGGGCGCCAGGAAGAGGCTGGACTTAAATAGGGGCAAGGGGCTCGGCAATGACCAATTACCGGCGCACTGCCCCCTTTAAATTCAAACTGCCGGCGTGCAGCCACGTGCCGGGGGACGGAGCCAAACAGAGCAGGAGCGCGCCCGGGTAAGTGAACACTGGCAGGGGCCGGGACACAAGCGGACCCCGAACCCGATGTGCGGGACGGGGCTCCGCTGGGAGCAGGGGCACGGGCGCGCCTGCGACCCGGGACAGTGGTCGCAGGGGCGTCCGTGATACTTGACACAAAAACATGGAGAGCATATGCGACCTCTTGGATACTATTCTTGCAAGTTAGATCCTGTTGCACGGACTGTCCCTACTTGCCTCAGAGCTATCATTGCTGCACAAGTTCTTCTTGGAAAAAAAACTCAAGACATCATTTTAGGCCATCCATCAATGTTTTGGCTCATCATGATCTACATGGGATCCTGAAACGTTGCAGCAACCTCATCTCAGTAAACAGCGCCATCTCCGTATACATGCCCATTACTGATGCCTGAAAATGTCACTTTGAAGAGATGTACTACTCTCAACCCAGCCACTCTGCTTCCTCTCTCAAGGGGGGAAGATCAGTCTACCACAGATGAAGACCAGACTGACGCGGAGGAATCTCTTCATGACGGTCTTGAACAAATGGAGGCTGAAACCTCCCATCTTCCTACTGTCTCTACATCCAAGTTGGAGAACCCAGACTATGTTCACAGATGGATCCAGATATGCGGATGATCAAGGACGATTCCATATAGGATTTGCCGTGGTTACCTTGCAAGAAACCATGAAGGCTGCATCTTTACCTTCGAGAATTCCAGCCCAAGAAGGTGAACTCTGGGCTGTAACAGAAGCTTGTAAGCGCGCCAAAGAGAAGACCATGAACATATACACCGACTCAGCCTACATGTACGGAGTAGCCTATGACTTTGGCCTGAAGTGGGCCCTGCGAGGTTTCCAGACAGCTAGTGGAACGCCCATCAAGAAGCCGTTCAGACTCTGATGCATGCTCACCAATTGCCAGCTCAAGTGGCCGTTTTGAAGACTAAAGCCCATGGAAGAATAGAGACAGTGGAAGTAGAAGGCACTTACAGAGCAGACTTGGCTGCAAAGGCCGCAGCTCTCTTCCCAGAGATTCGAAAGGAAGCAGGAGTGGCTGTATATGTGCTGAGCAGAGAAGAACGAAGGAGAATGTGAGAAGAAAGAAGGAGAATGTGAGAAGAAAGAAGGAGAAGGTGAGAAGAAAGAAGGAAAGAAGAAGGTGAGAAGAAAGAAGGAAAGAAGAAAGTGAGAAGAAAGAAGGAAAGAAGAAAGTGAGAAGAAAGAAGGAAAGAAGAAGGTGAGAAGTAGAAAGAAGAAGGACAGAATAGAGAGGAACAAGAAGAGAAGAACCAAGGACAATATGAATTGAATCCAGGTGTTAACCTGTCGAGACAATTTCAAACACGAATAAGCTAAAAGGAAACTAAAAGTTGGGAGGAATTGGGAGCAGAGATACACCAAGATGGATTCTAGAGGAAAGACAATAGACTTTGTTTACCAAGGGCATTATATCCAGCTGTAGTACAATGGGCTCATGGTACTACCCACAGATAAACTAGCCAGATGATTTCTTCAATCAACAAGATATGCCTAGCACCCAGAATCTCCATTTGCCACGGCAAGTAACTATGCTAGAAGTTGTGAAATATGCAATACTTGTAACCCAGGAGGACTGATGCCAACACCAAAGAAGCATTTGGCTAAACACTATATCCTCTCCAGCGGATCCAGAATGAACACATTAAATTACCCAAGAGTGGAAAATACAAGTATGTTCTAGTAGTGGTGAATATGTTCTCAGGATGGCTTGAAGTCTACCCAGTTACCAACATGACTATCAGAACCACTGTGAAAAAACTATTGATTGAATTGATATGCAGATTTGGGATTCCTGAGGTTATAAAATCTGACCAAGGACCTGCCTTCACTGCAGAAGTAACCAGAGACATTTGGAAACTAGTAGGAGCTGACCTCGGCCTGCACACTCCCTACCATCCCGAATTCAGCAGAAAAGTGGAAAGAATGAACGCCACTCTGAAGAACAAAAATGCTGAAAACTAGCAAATAAACATCTCTTCCCTGGCCCGAGATCCTACCCATTGCACTCTATTCTGTCAGAAATACCCCTAGGCAGTCCCACTGGTCTCAACGCTCAGGAGATAGTCCCTGCCTTGGAAAGAGGTTGGAAGGGACTTGAGGTGGAGGAGGAAGATGAGGAAGATCAGTTTGCGAGTGCCCCTCGACCCAGAGACTTGGGAAATCAAGGCTCCATCTCTCACATGAGTGCTTGGATGCTCCATTTCCTTCAACATGATCCTCGCATTAAAGCCATCAAAATGAACAACAGTTACTGGGTGACCACCCTCCTCGATCCCCGGTACAAAGCAAAACTCTGCATTTTCCTTCTACCCACCCAAATAGAGAGTAAAATGCAGGAATTGGAGACTGTGCTGATTGATCAACTGGAGACATCTGTTGCACCTGCTTCATGTTCTTCAAATGTCACAGTGGAACAACGTCAGCAATGTGATAGCAGTAGAGTGCCAAGTAGCCATAGCAGCAGCAGCAGCAGGCATTGTGGCAGAAGCCTAATGGGTGACCTCTGGCAATCTTTATTTACCACCTCACCAACACATGTAATGCAGGGCACACATACAACACACAGAGACCGGCTTAAGATCATGGTGCACGACTATCTGTGTCTCAACACCGATGTTTTTGGATATGTTCCGGACCCAATTGACTTCTGGGTATCCAAAATGGACGAATGTCCACGCCATAGAGGTGTTGTCCTGCCAAGCAGCCAGCGTCATATCTGAGCGGACCTTCAGCACAGCTGGAGGAGTCATTACAGACAAATGCATCCGGCTTTCCACAGATAATGTGGATCGTTTGACTTTCATCAAGACGAATCAGGCATGGATCTCTGATGATGTTGTGGCCCCAATTGCCGAGGTCACCGATTAGTTGCCGGTCTACTTCACATTCTTTCAAAAGAAATGGTGCTCTTGAAAACTTTTTTTTAAAATTATCATTTCTTACTGCAATTTTTATTCTCAGTTCTCAAAAGTTCATTTTGCGGGTTTTGCAGTGAGGAGACTGTAAAAGACACCAATTGTACAAGGTTTCATGAAAAAAACGTAATCCCTTTACTCACTTCATTTTTCGAATTTTTCGCATTGTCAATGGTTTTGGGGTCATGGTGCTGTGAGATACAGCTATAATCAAGGTCCTATGGAACAGAAATGTGGCTTCTAAGTGGCATTTCTCCCTCACAATTTTTAACAGTGGCTGAGAAGTCATTCTTATAATTTTTTGGGTTATGCTGCTGTGAAATGCAACTATACTACAGATCCTATTATAAAAAATGTGGTTTCTAACAGACATTTGTTCTTCACAATTGTCAACAGTGGCTCAAGGGTCATGTTTTGAAATTTATGGAGCATGGTGCTGTCAAAAACAGGAATAGGCAGGACACTGTTAATGGACACATATTGCAAAATGACTTGTTTTTGCAAGATCTTTAAAACATAGCTAGCAATCCCTGTAGGAACAACCCATTTAGTAAAATTTAAAAAAAAAGGAAAAACAAAGAGTGGGGGATTCCACCCTTTTTTAAAAAGTGTTTTCTAGAATAAAACTACAAAAAAAAATTGCATGCCAAAATAGCTGGTACAAATTTCCTTGAATTGTACAAGGGGGTACAGGAAGACTTGACCGATGTGGTTATTTGGGGCATGGAGTATAAGCAGGACGAGAACAAAGAAAGGACAAGTTTCATTGAATCTAGATACAAAATCCCTGAATAATTCTTCCTAATCCCCAAAAATCAAAATTCATCGAAAACACCCAAAAAAAATCCGATCTTTAATATTTCAAAATGTTCAGAAAAAAACAATAGCATCCTCCCCCCAACCTAAAAAAAATTAGCAAAGCTTGGGACGCTGGCCCATGTCTGCTCCCTTTATCGATGATAAAAATACCATCAAAAAAAATAGTTATGTGTCAAAACTAAATCCAAAAGCTGTAAAGAAATCATTAAAATTCCAAAATTGCGTACCCCTTGATTAAAAAAAAAACTTTATTGCTTTGGCCCAGTCATGTATGATGTTATTATAGGGCTTCTACGTCTAAATTGCAAGAAGGTTCTTTCATCATTTAATCGTTAATTCTCATCACAGAATCTTTCATTTCTTTAGAAAGAAGGAAGGCCAGTGACAAAGGGCGCTTTATCGATGAAATTTTTGATTTTTTTGGGATGGTAGTGAAGAATTTTCAGGGATTTTGTTTTTAGACCAATGTAATGAAATTGGGATGAAAATTCACCTTTTAAATTCATCGAGAGAAATAAATTTTTTTGGTCTTTAAATTTGTTGGGATGAAAACAAGCAGATTTAGAAAAGATATTTTTTGGGAAAAAAAAGCTACATATTTGTTACACTTTTCTAGCTGGATCCACCCCCTCAAAAAAGGGGGGTTCCATAGGCCCAATTTTTTAGGGCTGTAGGGAAAAGCTTACTTTAGGGCTTTCAATGAAAGAAGTAAAAGTTTAAAAGCACGTTTTCAGGCAAGGGGGCCATCCAAAAAAATGTTTGAGGAAGGCTTTTAAATAGGGCTTTGACTAGTGACAGAGGACATTTATTAATCAGTAAACAAAAGAAGAAGGAAAAAAGTGATTTAATTCATTGTATAGGTACCTTTGATGATAGAGCCAATGAAATGATAGGCTTACTTAGAAGACATTGGCACATTCTGAAAGCAGATCCAGTATTCTCTGAGGTGATTCCTAAATATCCTAGTGTCACATGTAGAAGAGGAAAAAATCTATCTTAGGGATGAATTTTTGCATAGTTATATTGAGGGAGATGGCAAAAAAACATGGTTACAGTCTCCGGTGGTAAGCTCATATCCCTGTGGCAACTGTTTATTCTGTCCATTTATATGGAAAATTAAAGAATTTGTTAATCCCATTGATAAGAGAAGATTTGACATAAGACAATTCATCAACTGTAATACCAGAGGGGTGATTTATGGGGCTATGTGTACCTGCCCCAAGATCTATGTGGGAAAAACCATGCAGGAGTTTCGTCGTCGGATCTCGAAACATCTGAGTACTATTAAAACTGGAGGTGACACCCCCTAGCGAGACACATTTTGGAAGTACATAATGATGAAATAGAGGTGCTAAAATTTTGGGGCATCTGCGTGAAAAAGCTAGGGGAAAGAAAGGGCGATCTGGATGTAGTTTTGTTACAGGAAGAGGCAAGATGGATATATAGACTCAATACCTTGAACCCCAAAGGCCTAAATGAAGGCTTTTCATTTTCAGCATTTTGTTTAATCTTGCTGATTCCCTATATAATTTTTGAAGAAATATAATATATGTGATTAAGTATGGTCAGTGGTACAAGCACGGTTGAATATATGACTATAGGAGCACCAAAGTTCACATGGGTTTTTTTTTTCTCTCCTCCCCCATCGCTCTCCTGCTTCTTATGCCTCCACCTTGTCCCACATTTTCCCAGTGTTTTGCAATGTTAATAGGTATTTATCAACTGAGGCCACAGTTTAGATTTAACAAATTGGGATATATGTATATTGTTTCTGTGCATGAAGAGTTTGTTAGCAACTGAATCATATAATATATACACTTACGTTGCTATGACGAGACGCAGCTTGGGAGTAGATTACCACCTATTTATGTATACATCTATTTATGTATACATTTATTGTTTCTACTCACTGTGTAGATTTTGTGCTCACTTTAAATACAATATATGCAATACAAATGTATGCAAATACAATAGAGCATGAATGTACTAACATTTCTGCATACTCCCATTGTAACATAATGAATAAGGTAACTAGCCATGACCTGTAAGAAAGAATATTTAATGGGAAAGTGGGAGGTGAAGTTGTGGGAGGGGGGGCAGGCTAAAGATAGGGCCTGTAGCTTTATTAAAATGAATTGTATATTAGATACAGAGGAGAAGGGGTTTATGGGAAGAAACTAAGACAATAGTGTACAGTACAATGGAGTATGTATTCCCAATGAATATGCATATTAGACATGGAGGAGAAAAGGTTCATGGGAAGCGATAAGGCTAGTAGTGTGCTGTAAAATGTAACAATGTAACACCTATTCTGCTTAGTCCGTTCTAGGTGAGCCATGCAGACGCAATAATATGAGAGAAATTGGACGGAAGTCCATCACAGTCTGGGCAGATATCTCCTTTGATACAGTACGCGGACGAGGGCGGCATGGTAAGATAGGGCGCAAGCCCGCTATGGAGATGGTGAACTTGTCTGAGGAATGTTGTTTATAAGAACATAGTATCAGTATGCATGCAGGAGAGTAAAAGGGGGAATGGGTTTTGTTGATTCTCTGGTGGCTAATTGGTGAGCACCTGAATAGGGTGTGTACCTAACATGATATAAAAGGAAATGAGCTTAGACCACATGGGACCGGACCTCTAACCCCTGATGAAGCCAGTTTAGCTGGTGAAACATGTTGGGGAGGTCAGGCATGACATTTTAACTTGTGATTTCTCACATATGTTTTATGTCCATCAGATTAGGGATGACTGCCCAAGTAGGATGCTTGGGATCCCTTACTAGAATTAGTAAATTACTGTATACATAAGGTTTTCCTGTTAATAGGTGGTGTTCCACCAGACTTGATAATAGAAAAGGAGTTATTGCTTTAGAAGTAGAAAAGGATAAATTGAGAGGTTAGAAATCAGGTTTTTAAATAGTGTGCATAGAGGTTAAGTGTTATACATAATAAAAGTTAAGTTTTAGTGTTTTATAGATTGAGAACTGATAGAGTTTAAATTTGCCTATGGCAAAATAGTAAACATAGCCCTCTCCTCTCTGTCCTGATGTCTTCAGTATGAGCTGACTGAGGATTCAAAGTGCTCAGTCAGAAGAGTTCTATGCAGGAAGTGCACAGTGCTGCACAGCCTCCGATTACTGCTTCTTCAGTAGTGTGCCACCAAATTCCTTTCTCCCACCTCCTTCCAGGCCAAACAGATGCCTGCTGGGAATGGAGGCAGGCAACTAAGACAAAAATATTGATGGGTGTTGTCTTAGTCACGTGCCCTCATGTGACTTGTGGTAAATACGGCCCTGGGAATAGCCGGTCTGAAAAAAAACAATTGAGGGTTTCAAGAAAGGTTTAGAAAAAAACACACTCCTAAATAATATTATATAGCAATATAAAACATCTGGATCCAGTGTGATGGCAACTTTGGATCAGGAATGAAATCTTACTTTAGGGCAGATTGGTTCTTGCCTTATGGTTTCCAAAGTCTTCATCAGCCACTCTTGCCACCCAGCCAACCAGTAAGTTCTACACTGCACTGACAAGGGGCAAATACCCCGAAACAGCTGTCTGTAGTTGAACTTAACTGGTTTGGCTCAAATCCATTTCACCTTGCTAGGCTCCTGCGAGCTACATGAGAACTGAGGATAACTACATCCAATAGAGTGCGCTGTGGAGCTCTTCAGCTCTTTTCCCATAAGCCATTGCTTTAGACAAAACAGTCAGTGAGGTCTGAATGGCAATTAAACCCTCACACCGACCAATTTATTGGTTCCTCTCCTCAAGGAGGGATCTTTTCCCTTTCAAAGCCACTCTTGCCTCTCACCCAGCCAACCAGTAAGTTCTACACTGCACTGACGAGGGGCAAATACCCTGAAACAGCTGTCTGTAGTTGAACTTAACTGGTTTGGCTCAAATCCCTTTCATATTGCTAGGCTTCTCCGAGCTACATGTGAACTGAGGATAACTACTTCCAATAGAGTGTGCTGTGGAGCTCTTATGCAAAATAGTCAGTGAGGTCTGAATGGCAAGTAAACTCTCACACCGACCAATTTATTGGTTCCTCTCCTCAAGGAGAGATCTTTTCCCCCTCAGTAGGGGAAAAGAAGTCAACACTCTGAAACCAACACTTTGGGAAGATGTAGATATAGGAATTGAACATGTGGAGTCATTATGGGTATCTATCCATGGGGTTAATAACATTAATAAAATTCAATTAGGGGTCTGCTATAGACCACCAAATATAACAGAGCCCATGACAGATGTACTCCTCAAACAAACACAAGAAGCAATTAATCATAATGAGGTTGTTATTATAGGCGACTTCAACAACCCAGACATAAATTGTGAAACTGAAACATGTGGCTCTCATAAAGGAAACAGGTTTTTGTCAATAATTAAAGATAATTACCTTTCCCAACTTGGATCTCATATTGACTAATAAACCTGATAGAGTAACAAAGGTTCAGGTTGGTGGGAACCTGGGAAATAGTGACTACAATATGATAAATTTCAATTTATCTTTCAATAGATTTTTTGGTCGAGGAGCAACAAAAACAATGAATTTCAGGAAGAATAATTTTAATCTGCTTAGAGAGGTCCTAAACCGTATTAACTGGGACGTCTTTAAAAATAAAAGAACAGTTAATAAATGGGAGATCTTTAAAAACATCTTAAGCACCTACTATGAGAGATACCTCCCATATGGAAATAAAGTGAGTCAAAAAAAGGAAAAGAACAATGTGGATCAATGTAGATGTAAAGGAGGCAATAAATAATGAAAAGAAAGTGTTTAAGCGCTTAAACATGAGGGCAATTAAGAGGCACTTAAAAGCTATAGAAAAAAATAAAATATGTTATATTTATAAAGACAGCAAAGCTGAAGACAGAAAAGCATATTGCCAAAGAGAGTAAAAATAACCCCAAAATATTTTTTTTAACTATATAAAAAGTTTAAAAATTAAAACTGAAAATGTTGACTCTTTGAAAAGTAGTGAGGGAAGTATTTTAGATGGTGAAGAGGAGAAACCAAACCTATTAAACAATTTTTTCTACTCCATATTTACAGAGGAAAATGACATTCCTGTTGTATCTAACGTTTCTTGTCTAACCGAGAAAATATGCAGAAAAAAACAGACTTAATCAAAAATCTGCAAACTACGCCCCTTTGGCTAGTAATGACCATAGAGCAGAAAAAGGGAAAATCCTACTGTGCTATATCCTACCAATTATCACACCATTGACCTCTCTACAGATTTAGAAGTGTTTCACATGGAAGTGCACAGAATAGTGAAATGGCTGTCTACAAATCTATATGCTTTATCTGTTTGTAAATGTTTTACATGTGATCTTCACATTCCCTCTCTCGCGGTTCAGTTGTGTTTTACATGGGACTGCACAGAATAATTGTTTTACATGGGACTACACAGCTGTCTCACAAAACATTTGTTGCTCTCTACATGGGTCTGCGCAGTCCAGTTGTGTTTTACATGGGTCTGCGAAGTCCAGTTGTGCTTTACATGGGAATGCACAACATAAAGAAAAACAAGGAAACGCTCACCAAAAGGTCCTTGTAGTTTAAGCCAGGTCCGCACCCTCCTCATCAAGCACAGTGTCCAAGGAAATAGCAACAGGCTGTGATTGCTCCAAGTGGAATTAACGGAAGTTAAAGAGGTTTTCCAGCACTTGCGCACAGAGGGATCCAACTTAGATATTCATATAAAACGCATCTTTTATTGGAAGACTTGTTTAAAAAACAAAGTATAAAATCAACAGCATGGTTCACGCGTTTCGAGCCTGAATGCTTTGGCTCTTAATCGTAACATACAACACATAACCAAAGTCTCCTTAAATATCACTTCCACAGAACAATCATGCATTGGATCCTGCAGGTGTATTAATTTGATGGTGGTGACCTTGTGTGAATGGAGACTTATTCCAGCAGCACACACCAGCGTTTATCCCGAAGTAAATCAGGAGTTATGGGGTTAATTTTCAGGTGATGTTACTGATTGTTCTGTGGAAGTGATATTTAAGGAGACTTTGGTTATGTGTTGTATGTTACGATTAAGAGCCAAAGCATTCAGGCTCGAAACGCGTGAACCATGCTGTTGATTTTATACTTTGTTTTTTAAACAAGTCTTCCAATAAAAGATGCGTTTTATATGAATATCTAAGTTGGATCCCTCTGTGCGCAAGTGCTGGAAAACCTCTTTAACTTCCGTTAATGCACAACATGCACAATTCCAATTGCGTCTCACAAAATGATTTTCTCTCTCTTCATGGGACTGTGCAGTACAGTTGTGTTTTACATGGAACTGCACAGCTGCCTCACAAAACAGTTGTGTTTTTCATGGGACTGCCTAGAATCTCTCTCTTGCATACTGTTCGCACTACTGACGCCAACCTAGGCATGGCTATTCCTCTTTTGATGCCACCAACAGCCACTAACACACAAAGCTGACCCGTTCTCATAAACCATAGCACTTTGCTAACGGTATCCTAGGACAAACATGCTTACATTTATACTCCCCTCATTTTAAAGTATGATCTATATAGTGAGACAACCCCTTTAACTTAAAGAGGACAGAAATATGGAATGCTTAATGGCTCGTTTCGAGCTATTTTATCCTTTAGTGAGAATTACTCAGTTATTTATAATTTATGAGAGGAGGCTTTTATGGCATCCTGCATATTTATTTCTCACTGAGAGGTGACTGGGTCATTATTTTTCTTGATAACTTTTCCCTTTCATATTGTATCCTTTCTTGCAGTTTTAATTATATGATTTGTAATTTTCATCTAGTACGTGGTAGACTTATTTGCACTTATTGGTTCTTAGGCTAATTTTGACCTTTGGGTTTTCCACTTATTTGCTTTGTTATAAGGAAACTAATTCTGTCCTGAAGCGATCTAGTTTGCTGAAATGCTTTTAACGCACTGTTTTTGCTTTAATTTTCCTAAGGTTCATAAGTTTGTGGTTACATATACTATACTGCTATGTACTATGTATCCACTTTTTATTTTTGGTAAAAACTTAATAAAACACAGTAAAAACAGTAGATTTTGCTTTCTGAAGGAGAGATTGCAGCAGCACTGCAGAACCGCTTTGGATCAAAGGTCTAAAAGCTAAGTGAAATAGCGAGCGATCGAGCCGTGCAAGTGTGTCTTCTGTCTAAGTGTGTCTTTTGCTTAAGTGTCAGACTTTTGATTTGGGGATTTTAGAAGGGACAATATTATACTGATTTTTTATATTTGTATATGTATATCTTTATGTAACATCCCCATGAGTTCCATGTTTGACAATGCTATCCAGTGCACGTCCTGTGCAATGTATGAAATCCTGAACAACAGTTTGATGGAACATACTGCTCTGTGAGATGTGTGCACACTGCACATTTGGAATCCCGGATCCTGGATCTAAATGAGCTCAAGTGGCAAAACACTGAGATCACATGCCACTGGAAGCGAGTCGGCTGGGCCACATTGAGCAATCACTGCAGGTGGTAGATGCTGGGAGGTGGCAGCATTGGAGGGGAGTGCAGGGCAAGAGCAGCTAGCCAGGTAACAGATTAGAAAAGTAGGGTAGAGGAGGTAGTCCTTGAACTAAAAATTTGCAAAGATTGCAGTGAGGGGGATGATCGGGCATGAAATAGCAATGCTGCAGCAAAGACAATACCCAGTTGCTCCAGTAAGATGGGGAATAGGAATGCAGGGTCTGGATAGGAAGGGTTTGCTTGGTGTGGGGGGACATCCATTATAAGGAGAAAAGACAGATCGTCGATCTCGTATGTTGTTTACCTGGGGCCCGAGTTCGACATATCGGGATCGCGGTTGACAGATTGCTGGTGGGGATCGTGAGAATCCAGCTAGTCACTTGTGTACAATTGTGGGCACCAATGACAAAGTTTAGAGGTAGGTGAATGTCTTTAAAGAGGATTTCAGGGACTTAGGCAAAAGTCAAGGCAAGACTCCGAGGTAATATTTTTCAGAAAGATAGATAGACTCCCTGTACCAAGGGCCACACAAGATGAGGACAGGGGAGATTAGACGAGGTAAATAAGTGGCTCAAAATTGGTGTTTAGTAGGAAAAGAGGGTTATTGGGTTTTTGGAGGATACTCCTGGCTTAGTTCTGTCTTGGATACAGACTTCTATGCTAAGACGGGCTGCACCTAAATGGGGAGGGTGCAGCTGTTTTGGGGGACAAAATGGCCAGGAAGTTGGAGGAATATTTAAACTAGGGACTGGGGACGAGGGTAACTACAAAGATAGCGTGCAAGATAGTGAAGATAGAGAGCTAAATAGTTCAAAAGAATGGGGAGAAAGGAATATAAAATGGAAAAATCTAAAATTGCATATGTCTCTATGTAAAATCCTGTCTGAAGCCAAAACTGCAGGAAGATATAGATACAGGTAATGAACATGTGGAACCATTATGGGTAATTCTCTTGGGGGTAGTGTACTGCCCACAAGATCTATGTGGGGAAAAACCATACAGGAGTTTCGAGTCGGATTCGTACATCTGGTACTATTAAAAGACTAGAGGTGACACTCCCCTAGCAAGGACACATGTTGGATAGTTAATAATATGGCGCGAAATAGAGGGTGCTAAAAAAGAGTGTTGGGCATATGTGTGTGAAAAAGCTGGGGAAGAAAGGGCGGATTTGATTGTAGTTTTGTTGCAGGAAGAGGCAAGATGGATACATCAGACTCAATACTATTGAAACCTGTAAAGGGCTAAATGAGGGCTTTTCATTTTCGGCATTTATTTGTTCATTTCCTTCCCCTTATTCCCTGCTGATTCCTATATAATAATTTTTGAAGGTAAACATGTTATATGTGATTATAGTCGGTCAAGTGGATATATGCACAGTTGAATATATGGACTATGGAAGCATCAGAGTCACATATATGTTTTTTTTTGTTTTTGTTTTTTTTTTCCCCCCTCCTTCCATCTTCCCTCGCGCCCCTTTCCCCCCACCCCTCTCCACTTCATCTCCCCCTTTGGCCTCTACGTTTTTCCTCTCATTGTCCCTGGGTCTGTAATGATGACAGTATTTCTTCACGTGAGGCACACGGTTTTATTATACAAATTAGGGATTGGCATGTATATTGCTTTTGCAAGGGACTATAATTGTATGTACTCATGTATGTAGATGGATTTATTGTTCCTGCTTGCGGCGTTGGTCTAGTGGAGAGCGGATGCAGCTGGATACGGTGGCATTTGAGGATACTCGAGTTCTTCCATGTCCCATTGTGATATGGTGGATTGAATGGCTAGCCTGTGAGCCGTAGGAGAGAATCTTCAAGGGGAACTTGTGAGGTCAGACTTGTGGGAGGGAGGGTAGCCAATAGAGCCCTCAGTATTATTAAATAAGTATGCAATATTACATGTGAACCCCCCCCCCCCCCCCCCCCCCCCCCCACTCCCAGAGAAGTAGTTTATGAATATAGTCTTGAGACAATACCTATTTTACAATGGCATGTGGAAACATGTATTTAATGGTATGGCCTGCAGATCTATTGGAATGAATTTGCTTATTACATACATAGAGAGAGGCTTATATGGGAAGATAATATGGACAGTGGTCTATTGTACAGTGGAGTTATATTCAAATGACATATGCATATTAGATATTGAAGAGAAGGGCTTATGGGATTGACAAAGTATGGCAGTGTTGCTGTGATGTGATACCCTAGATCTGACTTAGTTCTTTCTGGTGAGGACCAGTTGCAATAATATGAGCAGAAGTGAGATGGTAGCCAATCACACAGTCAGGTGAGGTGTTTGTTGGTGCAGTGCATTGACACGGGCAGTTCGGTAAGATGAGGCGCAAGCCCGTTATGGAGATGCGAATTTGACTGTAAGGTGTTGGCTCATGAGAGCATGATGGCAGCTTTAGCAGGACATGTTATGAGTGTGCAGCGGCGCGGAAGGGGTGTGTGTTAACGCTTTTTGTGGATTCTCTGATGGCATAATTGGTGAGCACCTGATATGGGGGTGTTTTACCTAACATGATATTAAAGGAAGTAGCGCAGACACATGGGATCTGACCTCTTAGCCTGATAAAGCAAGGTTAGCTTGGCGAAACATGTCTCGGGCGAGGTTCAGGATGACAGTCTATTAATTGTGATCTCTCACTCTGTCCTACATAGTGGCACCGCTGCAGACGGTGTCAAAGGGGGCCTTATTTGTTCTGTGTCTATGAGATTAGGGACGACTGCCCAAGTAGTAGGGCTTGGATTCCCTTACTGAAGCTAGTACTTTGCTATAGATATAAGGCTCTCTGTTAATAGGTGGGCGTTCCACAGACTTGATGATGAAAGGGACGTTATTCCCTCTTTCAGAAGCCAAAAAAGGGTTAAATGATGGGATAGAGATTAGCGTTTTTAAATAGTGTGTATAGAGGTTAGAGTTAGTAATTAGAAAATTACGTTTTACTTGTTTTATAGATAGAGAATGTTAGAAGTTTAAGTTTGCCTATGGCAATAAATAGTAAATAATAGTGATCAAAAAGTATCAACTCTTTGTTCTCCTTGAGAGATTCCAATTTTTTGGAGATTATGGACGAAGTTGGTGAACTGGAATGTTGCAAGTTGGGGAATCTTGGGAATGGCAGGTTTCTTGATGTACAGAAAGTTAATTGTGACAGTTTTTTTCACAGAAGTAATGGATGTTTTTTCTAATCAACCGAATTCCATTGAATGAGAACAATCATCCATATAGCTTTCAGAATTAAATAAAACTTTCAAAACTCCAACAAATTTCGGAAGGCATGGGAATGTAGCAGGTCTAGTGAAATCTATACAACAATCAAGTTTGTGTATAGAGGATTACGGATTCCATGCCGGCTTGAGACCAAATACACATTTAGAGGATCCCAATTTTTAGCAAAGGGCTGGAAAAACTGCTAACTGAATGCTGTCTGAAATTGATGAAATTATCTGTAGAATATGAGGAGAATTTCATTCAATTAAATTAGTGAACTCAACTAAATCAGGAGTAGTGGAGATTAATTACTTTCGGCACCCATCCACAATTTCCCTGAATTAGTACTAAAATTTACAAAACCGAAAATAGAATCTCTGAGAGAAAGAAATTAAGGAAAGGAAAAACATAACAAAATATCTGAGGATCGAAAAGACTTTGAGTACAATCAGGTTTATATTGGGAAAATAGTAGATTTACTACAAACTAACTGTATTTCAGATCTGTCAGATCTGTAGAACTTTTACTTGTGGAAGAATCCTACACAGTTCTATTATTAGCTATTTGCAGGGGAAGAAAGTGGCTGGAGGAGGGGTCAGAGAATAAGAACAGTAGGGTTGGACAAAATAAGAAAAGAATAATAAAAAATCTTATACATAGGCAGTGCAAGATCAGAATCCTCAGAGATGTCAATCGGAGTGGGATCAGTGGGATCAAATTATCAGTTGTCCTCTTCTGCATCCTGTGGGTGTGGTGGCCCATGGTGGGGGGAGCTACAGGCAATGATTTTAAATGGCAATACCAAATAACGCCACCAGTGGCAGAAATGGACGGTTATGAGACACAGCGCAATCTCAATCTTCCAGAAGCAAATACATCCACTTTTTTATAGACCACCAAGGATTATCTTGGGGATAACCACCCACTTATTATCCTAATCATATCTATCCATACTCAACCATCAGAGAGAAGGGGAATCATCAGAAATAACTAAGGATGGTGAGCACTTACAAAGTGATTAACTTATCCTCTCAATAGATTAATCGGTAAAATCCAATATCAGGTGTTGTCATAAGGTCTTACGTTCACTCCCTTGCCCAAATTTAATGAATTTGTATGGGTAAAAGATATTAATCTTTTAGCTAGGAAAGTTGGACATTTGCAGAAATATCATTAAAATGAAAGGTATGAATGAACTAACCTTTAGGAAACTAGAGGAGAAAACATTGGGTGATCTTGGACAATTTGCAGAAGTTGAAGGTGAGGAGGACCACATAACTTATAGATATACCTTTGACTAATTCCTGAAGACAAAATCTAGGAATACCACCTCCGATATCACAATATAATTTATTGGATACGTTTGTGGAAGTAGTAACGCAAGACATAAAGAAAATAGCACTCAGACGACAACTCATCTTCTTTAATATTTAAAATGGGAGGAAGAAGTAGCTATTTGCAGATACTACAATCTAACAGGGAGATGTAATCAAACCAGATGGACAAGGGTGGTAAATATTGTCATCTTAAAATAAAAGTGACTTTTAGGAGCGATGGTTGAGAGAATACTTGGGGAAGTCAGAAACCATATGAGAGGCTTCACCAAAAAGATCCAACCAATGAGTATCTGAAGAATGAAATAGGATTTTGGATTTGGGAATTGAGAAAAAATGGAAATTACTGAGGAGGAGAAGAATTTATGCTAAATGTGAATCCTAACTATTGCTACTTTTATGCATTACCTCAATAGTGCTGAAAGTGGTTGTGCTCATTACACGGATAGACGATTGTCTGTCAGGTGTAAACAATTTAAACACAAGGACCTCAGCACGTAGAGTTGATCGTATACTGTTGCCTTTGTCACTGGCCTTCCTTCATATCTCTTAATGTACGAAGGACACACTGTGATGAGATTTAACGGATCTAGTGGTGAGTGAGAGAAACACTCTTCTTGCAAGTTTAGACGTAGAAGCCCTATACAGTAAAACATCAGACATGAACCTGGGCCTGAAAGCAATCAAGTATTTTTTTGAACAAAGAGGTACCCAATTTACGGAACACAATGATTTTGTTTTACAGCCTAATTGGATTTTGTTATTGACTACATAACTATTTTTTGTTTGATGGCACCTTTTATCACCAGATAAAGGCGCCGCCAGGGGAATACTGTCTGTGCACAATTTTTTCTAATATATTTTTAGGTTGGTGGAGGATGCTATTGTTTTTTCTGAACACCTTGAAATATTCACTGATCGGATTTTATATTTTGGGGGCGCTTTTATTGATGATTGATTTTTGGGATGGTAGTGAAAAATTATTTCATGAATTTTGTATCTCTTGAACTCTTAATGATAATGAAATCGGATGAATATTCACTTTGAATATTTCATCGGAGAAAATTAATTTTTTGGTTCTTGAAAAATATGTTGGATGAAATAAGAAGATTCAGACAACAGAATTTTGTGGAAAAATTCGGCTACACAATAGTTTGTTACTAATTTCTTCTAGTTGGCATCCACCTTCACAAAAAAAAGGGATTCCATAGGCCAATTTCTTAGGGTCGTAGAAATTTGTTCTAAATGTTTCCAATGTCAAATGAAGAAATGTTAAAGTTAATGCAGGGTTTCAAGGCAAGGGGTTATCCTAAAAAAAATGTTTGAGGAAAAGGCGTTGAAGAATAGGGCTTGACCACTGACAGAGGACATTTATTAAATCAGTTAAAATAAGAAGAAAAAAAAAAAAAGTAAAAAAACGATTTTAATCGTTGTATGGTACCTTGATGATAGAGCTAATGAAAGGAGTAGCTATACTTAGAAGACATTGCACATTCTGAAGGCCAGATCCAGTATTCTCTGAGCTGATTTCTAAATAGCCTAGTGTCACTTATAGAAGAGGTAGAAATCTTAGGGATGAATTTTGTAATAAAGTGTCATTTGAGGGAGATGCCAAAATAACATGTTGCAGTCTCTGGTGGGAGGCTCATATCCCTGTTGCAACTGTTCATTCATGAGTCCAAGTCATATGGAAAAACTAAAGATTTTGTTAATCACATTGATAAGAGAAGATTTGAGATAAGACGCATCTTGAATTGTAAAACAAGAAGGGTGGTTTATGGGGCTATGTGTACCCTGCCCCAAGTTCTCTTGTGGGAAAAAAAACTTAAGGAGTTTCGTACGTCGGATTTCTCGAAAACATCTGAGGACTAGTAATACTAGAGGTGACACTCCCTAGACATATGAACATTTTGGAGAGTACATAATGGCGAAATAGAGGTGCTAAATTGTTTGGTGAGCATATGTGTTGGAAAAAGCTGGGGAAAGAAAGGGCGATTTGGATTTGCTTTTTTGGCAGAAGAGGCAAGATGGTTACACCAGACTCAATACATTGAAACCTAAAGGCCTAAATGATAGGCTTTTCACTTTTTCCGGCATTTATTTTGACTCTTGCTGATTCCCTATATATAATTTTTGAAGAAACATGATTATTAGTGATTAAGTAAGGTCAAGTGGATATAGATCACAGTTGGGAATATTTGAATTTGGAAGCATCAGAGTTCATATATGTGTTATTTTTGTTTTGGGGTTTTTTTTTGCCCCCCTCCCTTCCATCGTCCTCGCGCCCCTTCCCCCCTCCCCTCTTCCCCTCTCCCCCTCCCCTCTCCCTCTCCCCTCTCCCCTCTCCACTCTCTCCTCTCCCTCTTTCTGCCTCTTCGTTTTTCCTCATTGTCCCAGGGTTCTGTAATGATGAAAGATATTCATCTCGTGATGGCTCTCAACAGTTTCTATTTAACATTAGGGGGATGCATGTATATTGCTTTTTCTTCTGCAAGGCGACTTTCATGTATGTACTCATGTATGTAGGTAGATTTATTGTTCCTGCTTGCGGTACCGCTGGTCTTAGTGACAGAGGTCGGATGCTGCTGGATTGCGAGGTTGGACCATTTTGAGGATAACTGGAGTTCACTTACTTGCTCCCATTTGTGTTTTGGTGGATGGGATGGCGTAGGCTGTGAGCCGTAGGAGAGAATCTTCATTGGGGAACTTGTGAGGTCAGACTTGTAGGAGGGTGGGAGGGCGAGCAATAGGCCTACAGTTTATTATAAATGAGTATATGAATATTAATGTGAAAGAGAAGTAGTTATGATATGTCTTGAGACAATACTATTACAATTGCAGTGAGAACATGTATTTATATGGGGACCTGAGTCTGATTTGGAAGGAATATGCAATTACATACATAGGAGAGAGGCTTTATGCGGAATGATAACTTATGGACAAGTGGGTCTATTGTTATAGGGGAGTTTATTTTCCCTATGGATGATGATATTAGAATATTGAAGTGAAGGGGCTTATGGGAATTGACAAAGTTGGCTAGTGTGCTGTGTATGTGAATACCTAGTCTGCTTAGTTCATTCTAGGTGAGGCAACGCAGTTGCAATAATATGAGAAGATGTGAGATGGACAGCCCATCCCACAGTCGAAGGGCTGAGGTGTTTGTTGGAAGCGTGCATTGACACGGGCAGTACGGTAAGATGGAGGCGGCAAGCCGTTATGGGAGGATGGTGAATTTGACTGAAGGTTGTTGCTCATGAGGAGCATTAAGGTTGCAGCTTTAGCAGGACTTGTTTATGAGTGTGCGCGTGTGGGTAGGGGGAGTGGGCTTTATGTGGTATTCTCTGATGGCTAATTGGTGAGCCCTGAATGGGTGTTTTACCCTTAAATGATATAAATAAGGTGAAGTGTAGCTCAGACCACATGTGATCGGACCTCTATAGCCTTGATAAGCAAGGGTAGTGGCGAAATGTCGGAGGTGTTACAGGACATGACATTTTATAATTGTGATATCTCACCTCTGTCTACATGTGTCACTGCTGCAGAACGTCTGTCTACAAGTGTCACCTGCTGCAGACGGTGTACAAGGGGGCTACCTTTATTTGTTTCTGTTTTCTTGGACGTGAGGGTCGGTGACTGCCCAAGTAGTTGGCTTGGGATCCCTTATATGAATGCTAGTTACTTTGATATATGTTATTTGGCTCCTCCTTAATGGTTGGTGGTTACACTCAGACTTGATGATAGTAAAGGATGTTATTCCCTCTTTCAGAAGCATATAAAAAGGTTAAATGTTGAGGATAGAGAATCAGGTTTTTAAATAGTGTGTATAGAGGTTAAGAGTTAGATAGTGTAGATAAAAGTTACGTTTTAGTGTTAATAGATAGAGAAATTGATAGAGTTTTAGTTTGCACTATGGCTCAAAATAGTAAATATAAGTTAATCTTTGTCTAGTACCCGAGACCGAGGCCATCGTTTCTGTGTCTACATACAGAGAACCTCAAGTCCTCAAGTCCATTTTCGGCGGAAGCTGGTTCTTCTTTGTGGAGAAAAAGGACGAGCTTGACTGGAAGTACGGCGTTTAAGGACCCGTGATGGGAATTTCGAGTATTTGTTAGTGTCACTTAGGGTGTGCAATGCTCGGCTGGGGTCTTCCAGGAATTTGTTAACAAAATCTTCAGGGTCCTTGAAATATTTGCATTATAGGTCCTGCGTTATTTTGATCTTTTCCCGGATTGAAGAACCCCCGTTCCATATGCGCCAGGTACTTAGTCTTGAGAAAAACCGCTCCACCCCAAGTGGAGGAGTGGTTTCCCATAGCCCAGCCTGCCCTTCCTCAGTTACATCATCTTGACAAGGGGCTTCAAATGGACCCCGGCCAGTTGTCCACCAACAGTTGTTCCGTCCCCTTTGGCTCAGCGCTTCTTTAGTTTGTCAATTTACCCCCCATTAATTCCACATTTCTCCACAGTGGTGCCCCAATTGGGCTTTTATAAAGAAATAGCAACCCGAATTTGGGGCCCCACAGGCGGCCGAAGGGTGTTCCCCGGCTTAAGTCACATTTGCCTCAGCCCCTACCCGGTCTCGACCAGACATAAAAGAAACCTTTTTTCCGGGAGGCGATGCTTCTTCTGTGGGGACAGGGGCCCAAAGGCAAGAAAAATCACGTGGGGTTTTTCTCCAAAACTTTTTCCCTGTGGAAAACCGAGGGGTTGCGAACTGTTGGCCCCATTAAACTACCCGGGGAGTGGCGCCATTTCGGGAGGGGGCTCGTGACCCGGTCTTATATACACTGCGCCCTTAACCCCGAAAAGACCGGGGTTCCCTTTTTTTTCAACTTTGTGTTTCTTTCCCGCCAGTGAAAAGAACATTAAGGCTGACGCTCTGTCCCGTGCCTCCGCACCCTTGGTGAAATTAGCCCTTTCATTTATATTTCCCAAAACGTTCATTTCCAAGGCCCCTGGGGTTTTCCCCGGGTTGTAACTCGGGAAAATTTTATTGCCCCCGCGCTTTGGGTAATTCTAAAAAAAGGGGGGGGTCACTGCTCCTGGTTCCCGGCCCACCCGGGGGATAGAAGAAGACAGCGATCGGCAAATTTTTGGGGGCCTGATCTTTCAAGGACATCAAAGACTTTTCAAAGTGTTTCCTATTTGGCCCGCAACAAGACATCCCTCTAAAGCCTGGGGGACTGTTCAACCGTTGCCCAGTCCAAATCGCTCATGGCCCCCATTTCCCCATGGATTTTATTACGGTCTTCCTTTCTCCCGGAAATACAGTCATTTGGGTCATCACGGACGTTTTTAAAAAATGTGGGATTTTGTTCCTCTGCCCATTTTCCCCTTTGCTCCACGTTTTGAAATTTCTTCTTTAGCATTATTCGGTTTGCATGGTCTTCCCCTCTTAAATGTTTAGAACACGGAGTCAATTGGTGTCTGATTCTGGCGGACCTTTTTCTGTTCTCATTTAAAAGGAAAATTGGACTTTTTTTTGGCCTACCATCCGCAGTAAGGGGCAGGGGGAAAGGGGGTAACCAGATTTGGGAAATTTTACCTGCACCTTTTTGTTGTTTCAGGGGTCCAGCTTGTTCCCTGGGGGGAAATTTTCCTATAATTACCTGGACTCAGAGTCGGCGATGTTTTCACCATTCTTGTGGTATACGGACAACATCCCCCCCCTTCACCCCCTTCGTTTGCTTCGGACATTGCCGCTGTGGATATTTGGCCGTGCCCTGAAGGGCCACGGGAATGACACTTGAAATCTCTGCAAGGGGGCCTCCGCCCGAGAAGCTTCGTGCAACGGAATAGGAGACTCCCCCGCCCTTTGCTCCTGGGGAAAAAAGTTTGGCTGTCTCCAAGTAGTCCCCTAAAAACCCCTAGCTAAAAGCTGGGCCCCCCGGTTCCCGGTTTTTAAATTTTTTGAAAAAGTAAAAATTCGTGGCCTACAAGCTCCGATTGCTTCCAAAAATTCAGATCCCGAACCCCTTTCCCACGTCTCATGCTTAAACCCATTATCCTAAATCTATTCCCCCGGAAAGCTTGCCCGCTTTGCCTGAGGCGGTTTCCCTTGAGTCTTTGCCATAAAGGAGATCCCTGGCCATGAAGCGATGGGGGAAGCGATATTTCCCTTTATTGTGAAAGGGGGTTCGGGCCAGAAGAAGATTTTGGGGGCCCGGGGGGGTAAAAATGTGGGCTGTAAGCTTCTTCAGAAGTTTCTTAGGGCCCGAAAGAGGGGTGGGCCAAAGGGGGAGTTTTCTGTCTGGGGGCTTTTCCCGTGGCCTACTTGAGCTCGGGGCCGCGTGCCCCTGTTCGCCGCGAGGGCTCCGTTTTTCCGATGCTACTTAACTTACCTGACGGGGCTTTTGCTCTTCCACGCTCCCCGCCCGCGGGGCCAAAACCCCCGTTCTCCACTCTGGCCTCTGAAAATTTAAAAGGCCCTAAAGGCTAAATTCCGGTGCTGTCCCTTTTTTTTCCCGGTCCCTCCCCTTTTTTCCCCGCCGGATCTTTAGTGCATCAAACCTATTGGAAAGGTTCCTAGAAGCCTTGTTCCTGTTGCTGTGTCCGAAACCCCTCTTAGTTTATGACCATGAATCTTCGCCGCCTGTCCTAACCTTTCCTTCTTTCCCCCCAAAAATATTTTTTCCTTACTCTTGTACCTCGCGCCCTGGCTGCCTCCCCAAAAAAGTCACTCGGGGGGGCAACCTGGTGAAGCAAGTCCCTCCCACTTTGGGCGGGCTTGGTGAATACCAAACCCACTTAATTTCTCCCTGGCGTGGCTTTTTACCAACATTGCGGTGGGCCAGTGGATCCCCGCTCCAGCCGTTTCGCTTCTTTATGAATTGGTTTTAGGGTGATTTCACCAGCAATGTTTTTGTGCAGTTTAAGTGCTTTCACACAGCGCGTTATGGTGCAGTTTTAAAATGTGTCCAATTAAACTGCATTATAAACGTAAGTTTTTTGACATCTCTAAATGTTTGAAAAGTGGTAATCAATTAGTGTTTGTAAGGGTGTTTTCACAAAAATGCGTTTGACACACCCAAATCCCCCCAAAAAATTTCAACACGGTAATTTTGGATTACTTACTTAAAAACCCCTTCCGAACAATTTAGAAAACGGGAAAAAAAGCTTGTGGAAATAAAGGCAGTTTAATTGGAGGCATTTAAAAAACTGCCCCAAAACTGTGCAGGGGGAAAAGCTTTTTTTGATAGAGGGGGGAAATTGATTTAACGAAGGGGAAATCTTTTTGAATTTCGGGAAAACTTCGATTCTAACGAAATCGAATTTTGGGGGTGATTGGGGAACGAAGCGTGTTTTTAATTGATAAAATTTGGTGCGGCACAGGGGTTTTCTGGGGAAAAAATTTTGGGGAGGAAAAAAGGCGTAGCCCACTTGACATGTGCAGAGTGAAGCCAAAAGGACGCGGGGGTTTTGTGACGTCACGCACTATTAACCCGGGGCATGGTCACTCCTCCAATCCTCCTTTTTACTTTAGGGAATGTCCTGCTGCCACCATCTGTTATTATCTCATACTAAAAACTCACTTTTTTTCAGCGTTTTTTTGGGGGGGTTTACAGCTTGTCTCAGAGACTCTTTTTTAGTTTAATTTTGTTTTTTTGGGGTATTGGAACTGAACCAGGTGCGTTCAATTCTGCAATACCCTTTTAAGCTATCTGCTCAGTTCTTTAGCACATTGAATACCAAGGGTTATCTAGCTGTTCCTGTTGTATTAGTTAAAGAAACATGTTTTTTCAACAAAAAACCACTTTTAAATTTTGCTCATTTAGATCCGGGGGTTTTTTAAGCGTTGTTCTGCTGTTTTTGGGGCACTAAAGAAATGTTTTTTTCAAACCTTTTAAAAAATTTTTTTGCCCGTACCCCCAAAGGGTTTAAATTTCAAGTTTTTCTGTTTTTTGTGTTTCGTAAAATAAAAGCAGTTTTTTAAAATGCTAAAAGCTGGTAATTTTGGCAGCATATTTCTTTTGCGAAATTTACATCCAAGGGTTTAAATAAGTATTTTTTTGCAGTTGTACTTTT
>JAODAL010042787.1:0-34473 GCA_025379985.1 Phyllomedusa bahiana
TAAGGGAAATTTCTATCGATCACTGATCAAAGACAAATATAAAAGTACATGAGCCCCATCCAACCTAAAAATATGACACAACACAGCTAAATGGAACATTGAATGGGATCTTTAGAAAAAAGGCAACTTTATCCAGCAGCATGAGGTAAAATAATCCAACTTTTATTTAAATATGATTAAAAAGATAAAATCATAAAAAAAAAATTTAGACAGAAAAACACGATGCTGCTGGATAAAGTTGCCTTTTTCTACGATACCTGCTAGGGACATCTCAGTCCCTCCGTGCACTCTGGAGGTTGTTATTTATATGAGGAGGTGAGCTGACTGCACTGTTTTGGAACTTTCTGATTGAATAGATCTTACTGGTAATTCAAAAAGATAATGTGTAAGAGAATAGGATGCAGAAGTAACATCGAGACATGATGTTAAGTTTGGTAAATGCCCCTGGTAATACTCTATCTGTGTCCTATATGTACCCTAATGTCCAAAACCACAGGTTGACGAAGAAAAGGGTGTCCCATAACCACACAAAAATATAAAGGTCCCTAATATAGTTTTAAATTCCCATTTTTAAGATATTAACATGGGAACAGGTTGGGGATAAATAATTTCACAAAAAGGACAATATCAGTCGGTAATCGGCAATACCATGAGGGCTAAATCCACACAGCATACATATGTAAAATGCCAATCCAAAATCCAACACCATTTTCAACATTGCTAGGCCAATGGGCAGATTTGGTTCAAAAAAACCCGGTCGTTTTTTAGATTTGCGGTTTTGGGTGTTAGTGCCTATGTCTCAGTAAGGGAGCATTTTGGGGCTATGTCACAGCAATCCAAAATGATTCACCTTTTCATGAACATACTGCTTCATATGTAGAAATTTTTAAACTCAAAACAATAACTTTTTGGTAGCCTCAATTATCAACTGAATTTTGGGTTGTTTTCTTTAAATTTTGGCACACAACAATATCTTATGAGTAATATTATATTTCTTACATTGCTTGGGGAAACCTTGTATACTAATTTTTCTCCATTTTTGTATTTAGATTTTTTCACTTTGGCCCTGTAGTTTTTTTTTTAGGTACATTTACAAAGGCCACTGCGGCTAGTGTTCTGTTTGGTTGGCTGAGAGAGAAAGGAGATGTTTGTGTAAGGGACCAGTCAGGGGAGCACAAACAGACACAGACAGTGTGAGGCCCTGACACTGGTCCCAACCCCTGTCCCTGCCTTTTGGGGAACCAGACTCCTTAATAGGCCGGGCCCAACCAGAAGACTGATGGCTGCACTAATCAAGGTGCAATACAACCCGGACAAACAAACACAGAACAAATACACGTATCGGGCGGTCCAAAGTCTAACAGAACTGGCGTGAAGTAAAAAACGTAGGAAAGGGATAAACGAGTCCAAGCAAAGGTAAACGGAGACGAGTACAGATACAGGGACAAAAGAATAGCAGGGCAAACCCAAAAGGTCGGGGAAACAATAAGGAGCAAAAAATAAAAGGGCTAGCACGGAACCAAACAACTTTTAACAAAGGAGAAGGACAGAAACCCTTAAATACCTTCAGAAAAAATAGGACAAAAAAAAGGGAGAGAAAAAAAACCAAAGGAAAGGGAATTTTCCCAACACCCAGGAGCAAGGGCCGGGTTTAACCCATGGATGGCGGGAAGATTCCTGGCCCCGGGGCGTCCCGGGAAACAACAAGATAGCAGGGAAAAACCCCCATTTTCACACAGAAACCCGGCAAATGTGACACTATGTCAGAAACCGGCTTATTCGCAACGGCCGGGCCCAGTGACCAAACTAAAAAGCGGGGGTTCTTTTCTGGCGACATGACAGACCCCCCCCCCCTTTAAGGGCCAAACCGGACCCTCAAAACCCTTGGGGTTTAGCAGAATGGACTTGGGGAATCTTTCCCTTTCCGTTTGGGGGGCAGTTTTGAAAAGGAGACTCTGAAGGACTATTTGGTCGGTTGGGCGGTTTTTACTACGGTAGGTTTTTTTTAATTTTTATTTTGGCCGTTTTTTTAGAGCTTTGACCCTAGCCCAGACTTGCAAGTCATTAAACGGCGGTTTCTATTTTTTTTTCAAAACCCCTGTAGTGGCAAATATTTAGGTGGGAACCATCGCAGGGAAAAAAGCGGGCCAGCCGGGAGGAGCAAACTTTGTGAGCTGGTAGTTGAAACATTAAATCTTAGTCAAAGGTGGTGACAATACCCCCGGGAAAAAAATTTTGGGGTTTTCTAAATAGACAATTCATAATTCTTTGTTCCGGGGCGAGAGTTGACTTTGCCCCCGAGTGAGGTCAAGGTGCAATCATCAGCTGGTGAGGAGGCAGATGTTCCCCAACCTCCCCCTCAAAGATCAAAATTACATTCAAAAATTATCGGGAGTTTTAATTACCCAAAACCCCAAAGGATGCACATCTTCGAATGGCTCCACATGAGTCACCCAAATTGGAAAACCGGGTGGTTCCCAGCAAAACCGGATTAGGAGGGGGACCCCGGGGAAACCCAAGAATAATATCTGCAGAGAGTTTTTCCTGACAAAAAATAAATTTTTTCATACCCCCGAACCCCAAACTTTAAAAGGGAACCTCAATAAAAGAAATTTTATTCTTCCCCGGTTGGGAGGTAAAATCTATACCTGAAAAAAAAAAGGGGGGAACAAAAAGGAAAAATTTCAAAACCAGGCTTTATAAACCATCGGGAAAATTTTCGGCCCCAGAAATCAACAAAAAGCAGCTTAATAAAACCAAGGAACAAAAAAACTTTTTTGTGAGTTAGGAGGTACCTGTAATTCGAATTTCCCCTGGAAATCGCGCAGACTTCGGGGGTTTTTTCCCTTTCGGTGACTTAGGCCCAATAGGACATCTCTCAAAAATGGACAGGCTTTCCAAATAAAGGGACAAGGCATTTTAACCAATGCTCCTCCTGGGGGCGCAGTGGTTTAAAACCCAACACCAGGGTTTTTTTCCAGAAGAATGAGGGGGAGATGGGGGAGAAGAACTATCAAGAAGGAAAAAAAGGTTTTTCGGAAGCCCGACTTGAACTGAACACCAAAAACCCCCTACTTTTTTCCCGCAATTTTTCCCTTAGTCTTCTGTCAATTTTCACGGCTAAAAATATAAAAACATTGAGGGACCGGGGGTTTATGGCTGACCATGGCGCCTTTACGGCATTTGACAGCCCTTTCCTGAAAAGGGTCTTTTGAGGTTGGTCTGAACCCACAACGTTCACCTTTGGGGAAAATAAATAGTCTTTTGGGGTTTAGCGGCGGCCCTGCGAATGGTAGCAAATGGGTCTCTGCCCATCCACACGGTTGGGGGTTTCATAAAAACCTGTCCAAAAACCCGGAAAAAATCTTTATGATCTCCACAGAGGGGGTTCAGGGGGGATAGCTAATGCCCAATCCTGGGTGGCCCTGGAGGAGAGACACAAAAAAACTCCACCCTTTCACCCAGGGGAAAAAATTTTTAATCAAAAAATAAAATTTAAAAATTCCCTGGGAAAAGGAACCTTCAGGATTTCCGTCAAAAAGGGCGTCAGGGAGAAGCATCTTAGATTTTTAGTAGCTTGGATCCACAAAAACAGGGGGAGTAGGAACGACGGGGGGGCAAGTCCGGCCCCGGGTTTGGTTTGGGGATCCCGACCTTTAAGACTTTATTAATGGGCCCCGCCTGCCCTGAAGTGAGTTGTCAACTCAACCAAGCGGTCAGTACCAACAAGTCGGGCTCATTGAACCCCGGGGGGAGTGACTGGGGAGGGCCCGTTTTTTTAAGTAAGGACCAGAGGGGGGCACAAACAGACAAGACAGTGTGAGGCCCTGACATGGTCCCAACCCTGTCCCTGCCTTTTGGGGAAACCCCCACCCTTAAAAGGCCGGCCCCCACCAGAAGACGATGGGTGCACTAATCAAAAGGGGTTTCACAGACCAGGGGGAAAAAAACAGAAAAAAAATACATGTAGATGGGGGGGTCCCAAAAACGTAACAGAATGGCCTGAAGTACAAAAACGTGAGGCAAGGGAAAAACAAGTCCAAGCAAAAGGTCAGGTAAAAAACCGGGAGACACGGTACAGAACAGGGGCAGAAGAATAGTCAGGAGCGAAGCCAAAGGTCAGGTAACAATAAGGAGCAAAAAATAATAGGGCTAGCTACAGGCAACCAAACAGACCAGTACAACAGGCAAGGAGAAGAGACAGAAGAGCCCTTAAATACCTTCCAGGAGAACTAAGAACAAAGGCAATAGGAGGAAGAAATGGAAGACCAGATAGGAAGGTAGAGCCGTCAATCACCCAGGAGCAAGGAGCCAGGTTAACCCATGGAGTACAGGAAGATTCCTGGCATCAGCCAGGAATCAATCAAGATAGCAGGGAAGAAAACCCAGTTCACACTAGAAACCGCAAATGTAGACACTATGTCAGAAACCATGGCTTATGTCGCAACGGCTGTGGCCGGTGACCAGAACTCAAAGCTGGGGTTCTTTCTGGCATGATCATGACAGTTTGTCCTTATTAAATCTTCCTCCTTCTTCTCCAAGTCAAGCAAAGACAGGTGATCATTGGTCAGTAGAAGCTTCTGCATGTTCCATTCAGCTGCCGTGGTTGTTTAGAGTCTATGATCCCATCCCTTTCCATTCAACACCCCCTCCCTCCAGAACTACCTGAATTTGATCGGCAGTCAGGCAAGGGGCAACGTCAAAGAGAACATAAAAAAAAAGTATGGTACCTCACAAACTCCTCACTCTCACCCACAAAGCTCCTCATAGTGCTGCACCCCCCACCCCTACATCTCATTACTCATCTCTGTCTACTACCCTACTCGGTCTCTCTGCTCTGCTACTGATCTGAGATTACACACCTCAGTCATCCGAACATCCCATGCCCATCTCCAAGATTTGTTGCACTAGTTCTCTGGAACAAGTTATCCCATATGATCAGGCACACTCACAACCCTCACAGATTTAAGTGCGCTCTGAAAACTAATTTTCTTAGACAGGCTTACCAAATTGTCAACCCCCCAAAATTCTGTCACACATTCGTCACTTCCTGCACTTGGGCACCCACAATGCTAATTATTATTTACCTCACCCTGCAATTGTACCTTCAGTGCAAAGTGCAAAATATGGGACTGTTCCATAAACTTGTATGGGTGATATATAACTGAGTAATGGAACTTGAAGGTTGTTTTTGGAGATTGTCTATAAAATAGCCATGTGAATTAACCCTAATAAGATTCATGTAAAAGGTAAATATAGGGGGAATGGGTTCTGCATCAGACAAACCTAACAAGCCTTAAGAAATGACTAGATCATATGGCTCTTACTTTGATGTTAACCACCAATGATATGGTTTTGGCCCTAGTGGGAAGTTCTAGTAACATTGCTAGCGCCACTAGTATGCAATAGCAGGCTCGGACTGGCCCACAGGGGAATAGGGGAAACCCCCGGTGGGCCTCTGAGCATGATAGACCTAAAGTTGTTTTTTAACTCTATATACATTCTCAGAAGAGGCAAAAAAGCATTGAAAGAGAGGCAAAAAGCAAAAGAAAGAGTATAGAAGGCATGAACAGTCATTTATAGTAGCTGTAGAGTCGGCCCCTAAAATAAACTCCACTTGTGGGCCGTTAAAAACTCAACTGGTGGGCCCCTAGAATGAACTCCACCTGTGGGCCCTAGTCTCCCCAGTCCGAAACTGTGCAATAGTATCTATAGCTGCCAGTCCCTGAGGAGCTGCATGCTGGGAGCCTGAAAGCCACATGTGGCTATTGAACTTCTGCTTAAGGAACAGTGTTTTATCAAAGCACATCAATTATATGCCCAATGAAATGTGAAAGCTATGACATTGTACTGAAACCATAAAATAATTACATATAACCTTGCAAAACGTGCTTGAAAGATGATCCATAACAATATATCAATATTTGTATTGCAGTTTCCACCGCACTATAGAAAATCAGTATCGAGTGCATGGACTTAATCTAAATCTCAGGGTTTATTGATACAGCTACATCACAACATCTGATTTTCTATAGGACTACTTTATTGCAGTAGACTGACTGAGGCAATAATAAATCTCAATTTATCTTGTAATCATGGATACAGGGATCATTTCAGGTAACAGAACAACGGACTCCTAGCGACCAGCAGCTCTGAGAAGTGGTAGCTGAAACGGAGAAATGCAGCTGTCACCAAAACAGCCTTTTTACTTTGCCTTATGTAAAAGTCATTTCAAATACAACAAATAAATGATAGTTCCCATATCTGCCTGACCTTCACATCATGTCCTTCTAATGACTCTTGGTTAATCAATGCACATGGCCATTTACTTAAAGTGAACCGCTATCTAAAATCATAGCTTTTAGGTGGAACATTATGTGCCAATTTATTTCTTAATACTTTTTTTATTTATTTTATTTATTCATATTGTGGTTGGAGCTTTGTCTTTGTAAGTGATTGACTACACAGATCAGATCACATGTCTGTATCAAGAGGGACCGGGAGATGGAGAGACCAGAGAAGATCAGGAAGCATTGGAAGTGGAGCGAAAGATAATTAGTGAGCTGAGTATGACTTCTTTTACTATTTTCCACCAGTCTGAGCTATTTTCTAAGCAATGTTAACATGGAGGGAGATTTGAAGGACTGTATCAGGATACAGAGATTCAACTGCTTTAAATATATATATTTAATAAGTCAATAAATCAGAACAGCTATGGTGAAAAGTACATAAAAACATAGAAAAATACATAGGTCTATCGCATCCAACCTATAACCCTTCAGTGTTTATCCTGAGGAAGATAAAAACCCCTATAAGGTGGATGTCAATTGTCTCATACAAGAGGAAACATTACTTCCCGACTCCAAATATAGCAATCAGAATAATCCCTGGGTTAACAAGCTATTTTCAAAATCTAGTTCCTATTACCTGTAATATTATATTTTTTCAAGAAAGTCATCTAAGCCCCTCTTGAACTTTCCAATAAATCTACCATCCCAACTTTTTGTTGCAATAAATTCTTTAGTGTCACCACTTTAACAGTAAAGAATCCCCAGCTGTGATGGTGGTGAAATCTTCTAGATGTAGATGATGCTGGTGTACAGAACCATTTCTCATTCACTGTGCTGTCTAAAGGGTTAAACAGCAGAGATCAGAATTGGCTCTGAACTCTGCTGTTATTGTAGAAGTCAACTTTATTTAACAGCCGGCACCCTCCTTATATGGAGCGGACTCAGTGAGTGAGCCCACTCCATACTGCTTTAACATTGCCTTGACGTACTAATACATCATGGTGGGATAAGGGGTTAAAGAGAACCTGTGGTCATTTCTAACATGCCTGTTTAGTTAATCCTTTTGTTCCCTGTGAAATAACAATTCTGCAGCATCTTCTTTTATAACTCTGTGTTGTTCCTCTGTTATTCCTTCTAGAAATGAATTATTAGTCTGTCAGCTGGGTGTTACCAATTGGGGTGTGTCCTAACACCATATGAAATTGTCAAATCAGTGCTGTCAGTCAGTCTGTGCAGACACACGCTGAAAACTGGAATGGTAACACCCATCTGACTGATTCAGTAATACATTTATAGAAGTAATTATAGAATGAACAGCACAACACAGAGTTATAAAAGAAGATGTTCCAGAATAGTTATGTCACAGGGAACACAAGTATTTGCTAAAACAGATATGTCAAGAGATGTCAAAGATCTCCCTCAACTTTACAGAGCCTCATTCACAATAGAACAACTTAATTCACAAAGTGTAACGGGTGGTGCCACGTCCCGCCTTGCGGGTCCCGAGCGCACCCGTGTCCCCTACTCCAGACGCCCGGTGGGGACGGGTGGCGCCACTGCCCGGGCAACGGTTCACGGGCGCACCCGTCCCATCCGCTTACCTGTCTTCGCTCCCGTTCTGCGCTCTCCCCCTGTGAATTTAAAGGGACAACGCGCCGGTGATTGGATAATTGCCGGCCGTTGACCCTATATAATGTATGTGTCCATGTCACTTCCCTGCTGGATCTTTGTTGCCTCCGTGCCCTAGAGAAAGCGTTATCCGTGTTCCTGACCCTTGCCTACGTTTCTCGACTCTGAACCTTGCCGCCTGCCTTGACCTTCTTGCTACGTTTATTGATCACGAATCTTGCCGCCTGCCCTGACCTTGCCGCCTGTCCCCGACTACGTCTACACCTCACGATTCTGTACCACGCTACACCTCGGCTGCCACCGCAAGCAAGTCACGTCAGGGGTAGCGACCTGGTAGACTCCCGCTGCAGCAAGTCCATCCCGCTTTGAGGCGGGCTCTGGTGAAAACCAGAATCTACTTAGACTCCGTTCCCTGGCGTGGCTTACACCATCGCTTGCGGTAGTCCAGAGGATCCACTATCCCGGCCGCTACACAAAGTATTCCGGTACCGACCCTACCTCCAAATTTTACCCCTCCTGTATGCAGGTGACCAACAAGCTCAGCATCAAGACATCTTCTGTTTAAATGTAGTCTCCATACAAAATATGGTCTCTTAATGCTATTTTTGATGCTTCATTACTGCTAATATGAATGCATAGTGACCTGTATAAAGAAGTAGTTCTTCTGATCGATATGCACAGAACGTCTACATTTTATGGTATTATAAATGAGGTTGTATAATTATTTTATTATGAACTGGGTACCTCAGCCTCTCGTTTATACTGACAATAAGACAAAGTACATAGTAAGTATTTAAAACTTGATTGCTACTTTATCCATTTATACATAGTACACCAGTGTTGGACTGGTGTGCCTGGGGCCCACCAGTGGAGTTGATTCTTGGGGCATGGCTACAGCTACTGTACATGACTGCACATGCTGCACATGCCTCTTAATTTCTGCCGATTTTTTCCTGCCTTTCTCCCTGCTTTTCTCAGGGGCCCACCACGCCCAGGGGCCAAATGAGCTTTTTCCCTGCTGCATTGTGGGCCAGTGCGAGCCTGGCACACTCAGACCTGTAATATTCTTATAGTTCTATCTGTTCTATACATATTCTCATCTGGTGTAATAACCTACATAACCTGGATTTACCTCTTCAGACCAGATCCCCAGTATTATTATTAATATAGCCTTATTATCTTATGTGTCCTTGAACACTATTTATTACTTAAAGCTTTTTCAACCAACCAGTACAAATAATACAGGAAAGATTGGATTCGGGTTCTTTGGGCCCACCAAGAGAAATTACCGGCAGTCCCCGACTTACATCGTTCCGACTTACATATGTCCCCTAGTTACAAGCAGAGACTTATGGGGTGTGGCTGACATTAAACACCGAGTCACGCCCCATGATAACCAAGTGCAAGCATGCCACAGCTGCACATGAGATACAGAACTTTAGGGGAAATTATCTACAAAATGTTGCAGACAGCAAAACAAAGGTTAAAACTGGTCCCTGCACCATCCAACACAAACATTTTTTTTTCCTGGAGTTACATTTAATAACTATACCTGTTCCAACTTACATACAGTTTCAGCTTAAGGACAAACCTATAGTCCCTATCCCGTTTGTAACCCGGGGACTGCCTGTATTCTGGAGGTCCACCCTGAGCGTATCAAATAAGGTTCATTAAGTTCTATGTGAATCAAATTATAAAAAATGAATCTCAGTGGTAATGTAATTTTTTTCCACAGTAAACTCTAAATTAGGTTGCTTCCTGCATGACCTTTGGGGTGCCGTTATATATAAAGGCTTATTATTGTGTCAGAGCTTGTCAGTGTCAGGAGTGTGAAGGACCTAAAAAGTGCAATCCAGAATGGAGATAGTGAAAAAGCAAACACAAAAGGTATAGGCGCTAACCATATGGCTCTTCAATCCATAAAAAAATATTGTAAACTTGTTAAAGTTGTTACGTTTCCCACAACAGCCTAATTCCCCCAAATTGAGCTGTAGAGTCTACATACTATATCAACACCCAATTTATATATACTGTATATGTGTGTGTACAGCCCTCAGTCTCCTTTCTACTCTGCAGAGCCGTCCCTCATACCTCTGTCAGACCGACTGAGCACAGCACATGCTGTGAACTTGTTGGTTGAACTTGATGGACATGTGACTTTTTTCAACCGAACTATGTAACTATGTTCAGTGATGTGAATCAGCATAACCAGGATGTAACTCAGAGTCTGTCCTACTTCCTGTAGGACAGGTTTTTGTTGAGGAAGTAGCCAGGCGGCCATTTTGTTCTTCTATAATGATTATTACCTAGACAAAATGAGCAGACTTTTCTAATTAAAGATATTTAGGATATTTTTCATCAAGAAATGTAGTTTATGTATCTTGTTTTCTTCTTTTCCCAGAGAACCCCTTTAAGAGATGACAAAATCAAGTTCAGAAGATTGGAAGAAAGCTTGGTGGTATCAGTACTAGACTGCCAGAGAAAGAGGAGACATATGAGATGGAGGATCAAATTTTAAAATAAATTTGAGTTGAGGACAGGCGAGGGTAAGAGAAGTGTGAGGATTGAATGAGACGAATGTTACCCTATGTGGTGAGCTTGTTGAGGAGGGATTAATGGGTTGTTTTCAACAGAGAGGATTAGGAAGTGGCAGAGGGGATTAAAAAGGAGGCAAGATGATATATTATATCTTATCTACATTAACTTTGAGGAAGCTATAAAAGTGAACGTAGATGATTATATGAATAAACCTAAACAGTAGAAAAAAGACATATACACTCACCGGCCACTTTATTAGGTAAAACCTTAAAACGCTCTTTAAACACTTAATTTCTAACAGCCAATCCATGGAAAAACTCGGGTGCATTTGGGCATTAGACATGGCCCAAAGACAATCTCCTGCAGTTCAAACCGAATCAGTATGGGGAAGAAAGGTATTTGATGCCTTTAAACCCCCGTGGCATGGGTTGTTGGTGCCAAAGGGCTGGTTGAGTATTTCAGAAAACTGCTGATTCCGGGGTTTTTCACCCCACAACCCATCTCTGGGGTTACAGAGAATGGCCCGAAAAAAAAAAAAACATCCAGTGAGGGCCAAGTTTTGTGGGGGGAAATCCCCTTGTTGATGCCAGAGGTCAAAGGAGAATGGGCAACGGGTTCAGCTGATGAAAGGAAACGTGACCAAAAGCCACCCTTTTTTAAAAACCAAGGTAGGCAGAAGGCACTTGAATGCACGTAGGGAACTTTGAGGCAGATGGGTACAGCCAAAAGACCACCGGGTCCCCACCCCTTTGGCTAAAACAGGAAACTGAGGCTCCAATTTGCCCAACTCTCAAATTGGCCATAAAAGATTGGAAAAAAACGTTGCCTGGTCTGATGAGTCTCGATTCTGCTGCACCCTTGGTAGGGGCAAAATTTGGCGAAACAACTGAAAAAAGCAGGGATCATCCTCCCTTGTACAAACGGTTAAAGGTGGTGGTGGTCGTGTCTGGTGTGGGGAATATTTTCTTGGATTTTTTGGGCCCTTGGTCCCAATTGGCATCTTTTGAACACCTTGGGAATTATGCCACAAAAGAATTGAGGCAGTTCTGAAGGAAAAAGGGGGTCCAAAACCCCCTTTCGCATGGTGTACCTAATAAAGTGGCCGGTGAGTGTAAATCCAAAAGCTATACATTGATCTACTGCCGCTGAGCAAAAATTTATAAAAGTGAACATGAGGTTCTTAGTAAACATTTTGATCAGGCTCTTACCACTTCGTGCTGACCTCTTTTGAGAGGGTTCCTAGACTAACAGGTGTAGAACAGTGTGGCAACTACCGCCACATCAAAAGCAATACCTGCAGGGGTAGTGAACCAGCAGCTCAACAACCATACCTCCCAAGTGTCCTTCTTCTGAAGGGACAGTCCTTACTTTTGACCCAAATTAGGGGGATTTCTTCACCACCTTAATGTCCCTCTTTTTGACTTGGTAAATACACTAGCATTAATCAATTTACTATGTTGCCCCAATTGCATATTAGGCTACAATTAATATATTATTCAAAAATTGTTGCAATTAAGACCATAAAAACGTCTTTATTCAGAAATATTTGCGCTAATATGTAAGCAAAAAATGTATACAGCGTAAAGATATACATGAAAAATATATATTTCAAACAATATTCCATAACTGTCCTTCTATTACATTTCAAAAGTTGGGAGGTATGAACAACACACCTGCTGCTAGGCGTAGACAACTGGCTCTGGGTTAAACCACTCCACAGGTAAAGCATCACCACATCAATGGCCACCACATAGCACCAACACAAGAAGGAAGGATGCTCACTTTACCTTGTGCTCCCAGCAAACAGACTAAGAGAAAATGTATTTGCCCTTACACAGTGTTCTGCTTATTATTAACACATGGGAGAAGTGCTGGTACCAATGACCCCCCCCCAAAAAATATATAGTGGGGGTACAGCTATACCCAAAACATAGAAAGAAATACATGGGCCATACATCAACATGCTATACAATGATCTAATGCATTAAGAAAAAAATTACAAAATGGCATGCAAAAGCTATCCCACTCCCCGAAGAAAAAAAACCACAGTCCTACATCCCGCTGCAAACTTAGCCCCCTGGCTTGGGGTCACACCACCCCACAGGCAAAGCATCACCACAACAATGGCTGTCACACAGGACCAACACCAAAAGGAATGACCGCAAACGCTCAACTTTCCATGTGCTCCCAGCAAAGAACTGAGAAAATAGGTAGTTTTCTTTACACAGTTCTCTGTTAATTCTAATCACTTGGGTCAAATGGGAGGAGTTCTGGTACCAAGGAAAAGTGAAAAAAGTGACAGACATGTACAAATTTAACCAAAATGAAGAAAAAAAGACATGGGCCACTCTACATTGAGCTACTGCACTAAGCAAAAAAAAAAAAGAACTCAAGTTTCTTAGTATAAATTATTTTTAGAGATGGGCGAATTGATTCTAACGAAGTGGAATTCGTTTATAATTTCAGGAAAACTTCAGTCGGAACGAATCAAACCATTGGGGTACTTCGGTGAAACTGAAGTGTGGCTTTTGATTTGATAAAATGGCTGCGAGCACATGGCGCTACATGGGGCAAGCACTCTGGAGAAGAAGGGGCATAGCCTGCATGACATGTGCAGAGAGAAGCCAATCAGAGACCGGCGGATTCTGTGACGTCACCGCCTAATCAGACCGAGCGCGCCGCTGTGAGCTCACACTCCTCTTCACTGTACTGATAGGGAAAAGGTGCTGCTGCGGTGTGAGTAGCGCTTTCTGAAGAACTGATTTTTATACAGCGATTTCTGTGGGGTGTCTCAGCTTGTCTCAGAGACTGTTCTCTAATGTTCTATTTCTGTAATTTTTTGGGGTATTGGATCTGAAATCCAGAGTGCGTCCACTGCAGCTGCATATACATTCAATATCCAAGTGGGATCCTAAGCCAGTTCCTGTTTGTATTCAATTAAAGAAACAGCGTTTTTACAATACGAAATACCACTTCATTTTTGCTGCTGAAATTCAATTGGCGCATTACATCCAGTGGTTAATTAAGCAGTTGTTTTGGCTGGTGTGCTGACAAAAATAACGTCTTTTTCAACGCATATATATATAGATTTTTTTTTTGGTAGCCTAATTCACAAGCAAAGGCTAATTACAACTGTATCTCTTGTTGTGGTGGCTAGAAAACACGCAATTGTACACGCTACAAAGCTACTAGTTTGTCGGCTCAATCTTTGGCGCAATTTACATCCAGGGTTAATTAAGCGTTGTTTAGCTGTGTGCTGACGAAAAAATAAACCGTCTTTTTCAACGCCAAATATATATATATTTTTTTGGTAGCCTAATTCACAAGCAAAGTCAAATTACAACTGTATCTCTTGTTTTGTTGCGTAGAAAACACTCAATGTAACACGCTACAAAGCTACTAGTTTGGTGCGGCTCATTCTTTGTGCGCAATTTACAATCCAGGGGTTATTAAGCGTTGTTTTGCTGGTTGTGCTGACAAAAATAACCGTCTTTTTCACGCCAAAAATTATATATTTTTTTTTGTAGCCTAATTCACAAGCAAAGGCTAATTACAACTGTAACTCTTGTTGTGTGGCGTAAAACACGCAATGTAACACCTACAAAGCTACTATTTTGTGCGGCTCAATTCTTTGGCGCAATTTACATCCAGGCTTTAATTAAGCGTTGTTTTGCTGGTGTGCTGACAAAAAATAAACCGTCTTTTTCAACCCAAATATATAGTATTTTTTTTGTAGCCTAATTCACAAGCAAAGCTAATTACAACTGTATCCTGTATTGTGTGGCTTAGAAAACACTCAATTGTAACACGCTACTAGTTTGTTCGGCTCAATTCTTTGGCGGCAATTTACATCCAGGGTAATTAAGCGTTGTTTTGGCTGGTGTGCTGACAAAAAAATACCGTGTTTTTCAAAGCCAAATATATATATATATTTTTTTTGTATCCTAAATTCACAAGCAAAGGCTAATTACACAACTGTAAACTCTGTTGTGTGGCGTAGAAAACACCAATGTAACACGCCTACTAGTTTGTTCTGCTCACTTCTATTGCGCATTTTAACATCCAGGTGTTAAATAACGCTTGTATTTTGCTGAGCTGTGCTGACAAAAATAAACCGTCGTTTTTCAACGCCAAATATATATATATTTTTTTGGTAGCCTAATTCACAAAGCAAAGGCAAATTACAACTGTATCACACGTTGTGTGGCGTAGAAACACGCAATTTGGAAACACGCCTAATAGTTTGTGCGGCTCAATTCTATGGGCGCAATTTACATCCATGGGTTAATTTAAGCGTTGTTTTGCTGGCTGTGCAGACAAAAATAACCGTCTTTTCAACGCCAAATATATATATATTTTTTGTATCCTAATTCCAAGCAAAGGCTAATTACAACTGTATCTCTTGTTGTTTGGCGTAGAAAACACGCATTGTAACACGCTACAAAGCTACTAGTTTGTGCGGCTCAATTCTTTGGCCAATTTGAACATCCAGGGGGTTAATTAAGCGTTGTTTTGGCTGGTGTCTGACAAAAATAAAACGTCTTTTCAACGCCAAAATCTATATATTTTTTTGGTAGCCTAATTCACAAGCTAAGTCTTATTACAACTGTTTCTCTTGTTGTGTGGCTTAGAAAAGACGCAATTGTAACACGCTACTAGTTTGTGCGGCTCAATTCTTTGGCGCAATTTACATCCAGGGGTTAATTAAGCGTTGTTTTGCTTGTGTGCTGACAAAAATAAACCGGCTTTTTTCACCCAAATAATATATATATGTTTTTTGGTAGCCTAATTCACAAGCAAAGGCTAATTACAACTGTATCTCTTGTATGTGTTGCGTAGAAAAACACGCAATTGTTAACACGATACTAGTTTGTGCGGCTAAATTCTATTTCGCAATTTCATCCAGGGGTTAATTATTAGCGTTGTTTTGCTGCTGTGCTGACAAAATAAACGTCTTTTTCAACTGCCAAATATATATATATATTTTTTGTAAGCCTAATTCACAAGCAAAGGCTAATTACAACTGTATCTCTTGTTGTGTGGCGTAAAAACACGCAATTGTAACACGCTACAAAGGCTAACTAGTTTGTGCGCTCAATTCTTTGTCGCTAATTTACATCCAGGGTTAATTAAGCGTTGTTTTGCTGGTGTGCTGACAAAAAAAAACCGTCATAATTTCAACGCCAAATAGATATATATATTTTTGGTAACCTAATTCACAAGGCAAAGGCTAATTACAACTGTATCTCTGTTGTGTGGCGTAGAAAACACGCAATTGTAACACGCTACTATTTTTGTGCGGCCAATTTCTTTGCGCAAGTTTATCATCCAGGGGCTAATTAAGCGTTGTTTTGCTGGTGTGCTGACAAAAATAAACCGTCTTTTTCAACGCCAAATATAGATATAATTTTTTGGTAGCCTAATTCACAAGCACAAGGCTAATTACAACAGTGTCTGTACTTTTTTTTTAAGAACAAACAGTATTCAGAAAGAGAGGTGCAGGCTCTGCAACTGCGAGTGGCAGTGGCACAAACATTTCCTGAAACGGGGCCCAGGTCCGCAGCACAGCAATGGACGTCGCAGCAGGGGTCACATCGGTGAGGGTCCACAACTGCCGCTGACATCTACGGCCGTGTGTTGTTCAGGCAACCCAAGGTATTCTTGATTGTGTTGACTATTTTAATCCTCTTCCTCCCAGAATGTACATCTGACAACCCCAGCCAAGAGTCGGTGGGAACCTCAGACACAACCTTAGTTGGCATGGCCCGGGAAGCGGGCAGCGGCCCTCACCGTCCTCAGCCCGCTTCTGTCCCATCCATTCCCTCAGCCAGGGATCCTACTATGTGGTTCTGGGCTCCAGCGCCACTATATAGTCGAGGAGAACAGATTTGGATGAGGGCAGTCAGCAGCTACGTGGCAGCGAAGAAATGGGGGCCAATATCCCCAGCTTCTTGCAGTAGGCGGCCAAAGTATAGATGTGGAGAGTGGCATGGGAGGTCATGTTGGTTAGAGGTCAGCCTCGGCTTTACCAAGACCGGTGATGAGGACATAAGTGACAGAAGAAACACAAAGAGAGATGGATGATGTAGCCCGACCTGCACCATGGAGCCCGGGTGAATCAAGGGCTTCATCATCGTCAGGATGAAGAGGCGTCAGCTTGCCGCGTCAGGCAAGCGGCAGCAGCCAGCAAGTGATTTGTGTGGGCGTGAGTCCAGCAGGGTTGCAGCAGTGTGAGGTCGAAGAGCCAAGCGTGCCACGGGGTAGAATACCCGTTCGCAGGTCCAAGACAGTAGCGCACAGGCTCAGCGAGGCAGCGGCGGTCAGTAGTCACTCAGTGCGGAGCGTTGTTCTGTAAAATCAGCTACTCGCGGTATTTCAGTTGTCTTTGCTAAGACACCGGAGGAGCCGAATATGGTATATGTAGATCTGTGGGTCAGAAAAGTGAAAGCGCGTGGCCAGGGCTAACGTTGGCACAACGCCCTGCTCACACATTCAGCGTCACATCCGGTGTCCTGGTATACACGTGGCTCAGCATGTGTGGGCATCCTGCCCTGCAGCAGCAGCAGCGGCCAGTGGCAAGCAAGCCAATTCATCCAGTCAAGGCACCACCACCTCTGGCAGAAGGCACTGTTTCTCTTTGACATCCTCCTCCCGGTCCCGATGCTCCTCTCCCACGCTACTCATGGCGCCAGCATTTGTTCAGAGAGGCGATTGTAAAGAGACATACAGTATGCGTCCAACCTACCTAAGGTGGCAGCAGCTTGACCGTGCTTCGATGTCCAAGTTGTTTGGACTGCAGTCCCTCCCTTCCAAATGGAGACTCTGCACCATTCAGAGAACTAATGGCTTGTGCCGAAAGCCGAGATGGAGAGTTCCCAAGCCTAATTTCTTTTCCAAAAAGGCAGTACCAGCACTTCATAAATATGTAGAACAGAAAGTGGGTCCCGTCCTTGAGCTTATCGGTTTGTTCCAAGAACTAGGCAGCGTGCGGACAGTGTCTGTGAGCTGTAACTACGGTCAGGGCCAGTACATGTCCTTTACGTCCCACTGGGTGAATGTGCTTCCTGCCCAGGCACACCAACAACTGGACAGGAGAACGCAGGCTTTCTCCTCCACGATTTCAAAACTCAACTGCTTGCTACCAGCCCAATGTCCGCCTCCTCCTCCTCCACCACCACCACCATCTCAGCCTCCACAAGTACTAGCTCCATCATACCACATGTGAGGGCACAGCGGTGCACGCAGTTCTACACCTAGCATGGCCTCGGCGAACGAAGTCACACAGGGAGGAACTTGCTCCGCGCATGCAGCAAGAAATCGATTGTGTGGTCTTTCTCCGCGCCAACTCAAATCGAACCATGGTGACGGACAATGGGAGGAACATGGTGTCCGCGGCTGCACCGAGGAGGGGATGGTCCCATCGCCCTGCATGGCGCACGTGTTCATCTGTTTGTAGAAGAAGGTCCTGAAGTCTACCACCGATCTTGCAGAACATTCTGAAAATGGCCAGGAAACTGTGCATGCACTTTATCCATTCGTACAAAGCCAGGAACACCCTCCTCGAGTTGCAGCGGCAGAACGGCCTCCCCCAACACGCTCTGATAGGCGATGTTTCCACCCGCTGGAATTCCAGCCTGCACATGTTGGACCGAGTGTATGACCAGAGAAAGGCCATTAACAATTTTTGATGATCCAGGCAGACAGAAGTACTCCCCAGTGTAACTTTGAAGTCAGCCAGTGGCATCTCATGGTCGGTGACACCTGCCGTTTGTTGAGGCCGATTACGAGGAAGGCCACGTTTTTTGACAGTCCGCCAGTACTACGGGATGGAATAAAACGTCATCCACTGCTTCATTTCCTGGAACAGATGCTGAAAATCGTCTGGGCAGGGGACTGGAGAGTGGCGACTACATCTCGTGGCCACATGAGTCCCGTGGGACTGAAATTGAGAGGAGGAGGAGGAGGAGGACATTGGAGCAGAAGCATTTGTCTGGTGATGAGTGGATTTTCTACCCAGGTGGACAAGAGAGGAGGAGCAGGAGCAGCTGGAAGGAGGTGGATGGAGATGAGGAAGACGAGGCAGATTACTCCCAATCACCGTGGCAGTATACAGTGGAAAATGGAGGCAGGAGCCCCTCGGAGTCACTTGTGGCATATGTGCCCGCAGCATGCTTATTTGGCCTGCTAGTGACAGCCGATTAGTCCACATCCGCAGAGGGATGACTTCATGGCTCTCCACCCTATTGGACCCTCGTTTTGTTGGCTACCGGTCCAAAATGGGAGCCTTTTATCCCCTTATTGAGAAGGGAAGACAAACTCAAATACTAAAGGGAAATCCCTCCAAATCAGTTGGGCCGCTGCCTATTTGCGGCATCGTCCCTCCTCTGACAGGTCTGACCGGGGGTTCCTCAGCGCTCACGTTACAACTGCCGCGGCTGCTGGGGAAGGTGGGGGGGTAGGAGCAGTACCAGCTACATCAGCAGTAACCTAAGTCTGGAGTCACTAATGAAGCATCTTCCTTCACCCGCCTAGTTGAGGGAGGGCATCCACCAGGCAGCAGCACATCAGCACAGGACATGGAGCCAATCCCTGAACCAACAGGTTTTGGCCTAATTGACAGCACTCTGCCACCCCAGTTAGAAGATCCGCTGGACAACTGGGCAGCAAACTGATGTGTGGCCCGCAACTTGCCGAGTTTGTCAGTTGGAGAAGCTGTCCGCCCCCAGTAGTGTGGCATCAGAGCGGGTGTTCAGTGCGGCTGTGGGCCAATCGTTACCCCAGGAGAACCCTCTTGTCCACGGAAATGTTGAACGACTGGTCCTTTGTCAAGATGAATCAGGCGTGGATCGGCCAGGAATTCACACACCAATGCCTTAGGCGTCAGTCTGGGTTCAAACTACCTGCCTCAGCCACTATTCTGATGCTGCCACCCCTCTTGATTCCACACATCTGCTGATAGTTTCTCATCTGCCTACCACCGTCTTTACCAGGGACTTGTGTATTGCCACCCACCTCACCACTCTTTCATTGTGCCACTCTATGTGCTCATGCTGCTGCCTTGCAGTTTGCTGTTGCCGTGACATCCACACTGGTCATTGTGGCCACACTGCTTCCTGGTACTGTTTTGCCACCTCCAGCATGTCATTGTGCCACTCTCTGACCGCATCGTTGCTCCTGTCCATCACCTCCACTCCTGTCCATTGTGCCACTGCCTGACCTCATGCTGCTGCCGCCGGTGACCTCCGCTCTCAGTCATTGTCGGCCGCTCAGTTTGCCTAATACTATTTTTGCCACCTGCAAGAATGTCATTGTGCCACTCTCTGACCTCATGCTGCTGCTGTGACTCCTGTCGTGCCCTCCACAACTGTGTCATTTGCCACTGTTGACCTCATGCAGCTGCCCGCCGTGACCCCTCCACACTGTGAGGATTGTGCCACTCTTGTGTCCTAATACTGTCTGTGCCGCCTCCATAATGTCATTGTCCACTGTCTGACCCATACTGCTGCCGCCGTGACCTCCACACAGTGTTATTGGTGCACCTCTGTTGGCCTAATACTGTCTTGCCGCCTCCCATAATGTCATTGTGCCACAGTCTGACCGCATACTGTGCTTCCGCCTTGACCTCCACACTGAGATAGTGCCACACTAGAGTGCCTAATACTGTCTTGCCGCCTCCATAATGTCATTGTGCCCACTGTCTTTACCTCATAAAGCTGCTGCCGTGACTCCACACGGTATCATTGTGCCACACCTGGTGCCTAATAACTGTTTTGCCGCCTCCGATAATGTCATTGATTCCCACCTTGTGCCTGACCTCATACTTCTGCCCGCCGTGACCACCACACCTGTGTGATTTGTGCCAATCTCTGTGGCCTAATACTGTCTTGCCGCCTCCATACATGTCATTGTGCCACTGTATGACCTCATACAGCTGCTGCCTGAGACCTCCACACGTTATCATTGTGCCACTCTTGTGGCCTAATACTGTTTTTGCGCCTCCATAATGTCAATTGTGCCACTGCCTGACCTCATACTGCTGCCGCCGTGAACCACCACACTGTGTGTTGATTGTGCCACTCTGTGGCCTAATAACTGTCTTTCCGCCTCCATAATGGTCATTGTGCCACTCTGTGGCTCATACTGCTGCCGCCGTGACCTCCACACTGTGTGATAGTGCCACTCTGTGGCCTGAATACGGTTTATTTGCCGCCTCCAGAAAGTCATTGTGCCATTTTTGGGGTTTGTTTCTGCCTGACCTCATGCTGCTGCTGCCATGACCTCCACACTGTGTGATTGTGCCACTCTGTGGCCTAATACTGTTTTTGCCGCCTCAGAATGTCATTGTGCCACTGCCCTGACGCTCATGCTAGCTTTGGCTCCTGCCGTCACCTCCACACTCTATCACTAATGTTTTGCCACCTGATCTCTCAGCTTGTTTTTTTTTCCAGCTTCCTGCTAGCATGACTTTTATCAGGCTACATTCCCGCTAGTTTTTTGGTCAGTTTTGCCCTCTTAGTTCCTCAGGGAATTTTATATAGTGAAGCGATTCTAGAAGGGGGGGGAGGGGGGGAGGCGGCGGCAGTCATGAGCGTGTCATACTAAAACACAACATTGGAATGAAGACCAAACCAACCTCCCTCTGCATATTTAAGCATGGCACAACGGTTCACAGCACCCTGCGAGGATACTGGGCAGCCTGGAAATTAGCTGTTTTTTAACGTGATTCTTGCCGAAGTAATTCCGGTCTCCGAACGCATTTTGGTCAGAAAATTCGGCGAAGTGACCGAACCGAATTTTTGAGAAATTCGGCCATCTCTAATTATTTTCAAACTGTACTGTATAAGCTCACTTGTCACTTAATGGAGACCTCTTTTTAGTAAGTCCCTACACTACACAACAGATATAGCACTGCATGGCAACTACCACTGCAGCACCAGCAACACCCACTGGGAAAGCAACCCAGCAGAAAAACAACACCACTGCTGTCAGACTAAGCCCCCTGTCTCTTGATCATACCACCCCACAGGCAAAGCATCACCACAACAATAACTGCCACACAGCACCAATACTGAAAAGAAGGATCACAAATGCTCACCTTCCCACCTTTCTCTCCTCCTTTAAAACATGGTAACTTCACTTTGTGCTCTTTGTCTAATCAGGAAAGGAGAGCAGATCGGTAAACAGAGATGGTAAGCTGTGTGCATTCAGAGCAGATAAAATCTCTTATCTCCCGACCAGGGAAAAATCAAAAGATCAATGTATTTAGAAAAAGTCTTCATTAATTGTTCCCTGCTTGTTGATAGCCCCTTTAAATCTTCCTAATCAGGCCTTTTCATATTTCAGATTATAAAGAAGTTTTGCCACACATATAGAGATTCTGGACCACTAGATACTTATTAATACATGTATATTATGTAGTCATGTGAGTGTTTCCCAAGCCTTCGTGAAGACAGCTTCTGTCCTTATCACTTAATATGGAGCTTAGGCCCTACGTTTATAGCTGTAGTCACTATTTAAGAACAACTCTTACTTTAGCAGACGTGGTTGTCAATGTATTACATGTCCAGCCATCCATCTGCATGACCAGAATATGATACCCTGTTTCCCCGAAAATAAGACAGTGTCTTATATTAATTATTGCTCCTAAAGACAAGCTAAGACTTATTTTTATGGGATTTTTTTTTCTGTGAACAATAATTCACATTTATTGTTGAACAAAACATCAACGTATAGTAATATACTGTAGTGATTTCATCACAAACATCAGCATAAGCAGCCAAACTCTGAATTGCATAAAAAAATCACTATGTCTTATTTTTGGGGGTGTCTTATTTTCGGGGAAACAGGGTACTACATTTCTAGCCGGTGTCTCTACAGAGAAAGCAGGTGATCGCCAGAGATCCAGGCATCGTCTGGAGATCAATGTGGGAACTGTCTTCAGAGAATAGATTGTCCTGATAAGATAACCAACCATCACTGAAAGCCAGCAATTAAAAAGTAACTTTTATTAAATATTCTAAAAATTCACAAAAGGAGTACAAATAAGTATCTAAATATAAAAAAAATTCCCAAAGTGGAATCATAACCCAGTATCACCAAAAAGGTAAGAAGAGTGGAATTGGATTAAAGATGTCGACTAGATATGCTGCAAGTACTACATCACATGCAATAATATTCAGATAGACCAAGTACAAGATACCACCATCAGAAAGAGAGACAAATTATGAGTGAAGTACTCACGTAACCAAATCGACACAGGGATGATCTAAGATCAACTATCAGGCCACTCGATGTAGGCGTTCCGTATTCCACAGAGGTCCAGAGAGATGTGATGTCAACTAGAGATAAAACTAATACGATAACCCTATATTAATTTGACAAAACATTTTTCTTCTCATATAAAACTTTCTTTTATTCAAATTTGCACAGTTCTCAGCAATTTCTGAATGATAAACATATACTGTTCTTCATTAAACTGATAAGTCCTACAAAACAATACAAATGATAGAACAATGACCAAATAACTACATGATTCATGATATCTGGCCTAAAACGCTTACCCCCATTGTGTTTGAATTAAATTACTTTAATTATAGCCATTTGGTCACATAATTGAATTACTTGGGTATAACCTCCCCACATATGACAGCGCTGATTTAAATTTTCTTCCATGTATTCAGTCAGCATCGTCACCAGTTACAATAGATAAGGTCACTTATTTTCTATGCTTCTCTCAGGAGCTGACACTCGGTGCTCAAGGTTAAGGTGTGTAATGCAATTTTCCTAGTGAATGAGAGAAGAGACGGAGCCTGCATTATGGGTATCTGTAATGTAAAGATCACCATAGTCAAACAGTGTGTGCTTTTTGTGACCTCATCTTTATACATGAAAGAACTAATTTAATTGTAGGCTTGTCGTCTCCCCTAATTATGCATGGTTCATGTAATGCAACTTCTTATATTTATGCATGAATGCCATAGGCTCCTGAAATACAATGGATTTAGATGTACACATATATGGAACGTTATGGAGGACATGTATGAACCTAGTGCAGACTCGTCGGTTCTACCACTGTTTTTAATAGTTTAAGATTCGACAGCATGTATGAAAGTGTCTCACAGAACTTTAGAAATGTGTCCTGTTCTACGCCAAAACTAGTCTCAGTCATGGCACTCTGAAACGGATATGGATTTGAACAACAGTTTCACGCCAAACTTTGGCAGATTTTTGACAACTGTAAAGCTCTGGCGTGACATACCTCCTAATCTTTGGCGTATTCAAAAGTGTCATGTCTGATGCAGATTGCACCAAGTTTTGGAATACAACAGTTCATACATCTATAGAACAGGATTATAACAATTTGTTTGGCCCAAATAAATGGCACAGCCCCATTCATACTTGTCGCCCTATGTGTTACCTCTGCAAGTAATTACAGTATATGGTAGCACTCTGCTGTCAGACGGTCTATGACCTTAGCTACAAAGGTGTTTTCCAAACAAAACAGACACCTTGAATTATGTATATTGCTATGCATAATCCTGCCCTATTGTTAAAGGATACATACCAGTTTTTAAAAACGTTTAACATGTCATAGTGACAAACAACAACTTTTTATCGGCGTCGATCCAGATGATGTGACCTTTACCAATCACTAAAACGAAGGAGCAAAAAAGTTCAACTGGCTCTTTGTTTCTGATCAGTTGTCCTTCTCTAAGGGCATGTCGCCACGGCACGGGTTTTCGGCCGGTTTTTCAGCCGGTGTGCAGTTTTTCAGACCGCCTGAAAAACCGGCCGAAAATGAGCACAATTGTGCTCTATGGAAAACCCTGCAGCAGTCCCCACTGCACGGGTTTTCCGCCCGGCGGTTTTGCCGCCGGCGGGCCGGCGGCAAAACATTGAGCAAGCACCATCTTCCGTCCGGTTTTCGGACGGAATCTGTACTTTGAATGTGAAGGGGGAGGTCTTTTCTCCGCTCATCGCGGAGAAAAGCCGCCCCCCCCCCCCCGCGGCCGTGGGGACGGCCGCAAAACAGGCCGGTATTTGTCCTATGCCGTGAGGATGCGCCCTAAGTGTATGCTGTACAGATTCATAGAAAGTCTATAAGGTTCCATAAGCTACATCATAAGTTATAAGAGTAAAGGGGCATGGTGCGTAGCTGGTTATATCCATTAACAATAGGGTAGGATTATACATAGCTATTTACAAAGCTCATTGTATATTTACTGTTAATAAATCACCTTCATAGCTAAGGTCATACACTGTCTGACAGCAGAATGTTACCATATCATGTGTAATGTTGTAATTGTTTACACAAGTAACACATAGGGGGGATTTTATTAAAACCTGTATTAAATACACCTTTCTTAACAAGAAGTGTGAAGGACTAAGATGTGCTAAATAGATTAAGGCTTATCTTTTAGTGTCCATATGTCTAAAAGAGAAATCTATGTCACTTAGATTCCACTTATAATTTATGAAACTCTCTAGCGTAAATTAAAGTAAATGTGTCAAGTTGTTACAAGACCACAATAAATACAAAATATACACAATCCCTAAAAGGGAAAGGGGGGGATATTAAGACATAGACGAATATGTGCAAAAGGCACAAATATAACCCTGCACCAATACCAACAATATCCTATTCATGAAGTGGCGATATAATATTTATCACAATAAAATGGACTGACATATTTAAACTTGTCAGTGTTGTGTTGTCACTTTTTATTATTGTGGATGAATGCTGCAAAGTAAAATATATATTTTTTTTATTTGGCTTTAGATTAAGCTCAATTTAATTTATTTTATTAAGGAAAGATGCCTGTTTTACTATTTGTCAAAGCAAAGTAATAACAGATACTGACTGTTAGGGTATGTTTACACGGCTTATTTTGGTCCGCATTTCGCAGCGTATTTTGCCACGTATTGCGCCCAATATGCAGGGAAATGCACCCCATAATTACGGTAATCCATAGGTAATTCATAGCTCTCATAGAACTTGTGTATCTATCTGCAGATAGTATCAATAATTTGAAATCCTATAAACCGTAGGCATCCTAGATATCTTCACTTGCTACAAAATCCAAGGCACTGAACCGTCCCATCATAGGTTAAGTATTAGATCAATCGCTTTGTTAGCAGTCGCTATTCCATAACCATATAACAACACTACAACACTGACTAATAAAAGCTAACATTGCTTCCCCAACATGTTTTGCCACTAATCAGCATCAACTGTTTTGAAAAGTGACGAGCTCGGCGTAAAGCAGCTCAAAAGATTTTTAGCAAATGTGGATTGTGCAAAAATATGTGACTTTTTTTAATGCCACGGTACTTCTTTAAATCACTTCATAAATTGATCCCATAAATGTATTCATTTTTGTAGCTTTGTTATATTCCACAGCACTGTACAGCGCTTCCTGACCCCACTGGGACTTACAGTCTACATTCAGTATCTTTTTATTGTTGGAGGAAATAGGAGTAAACCTATGCAAACACCGAGAACATACTGTACTAGCTCGTTACAGAAGGTATCCTTAATAAGATCTGAACCCAGGACTCAAGCACTATAATTTAAGGTATTTAGGGACCTGGCCGCAGTCCCCTCTAAATAGGGGTTAATCCAAAACAGCTACCAAAAATTTGCTGGACAGCACCAAATAATTAGCTATTATTTGCTAGAGTAGTAAAATGCTTTATGGTAACATCCCCATGGTCTATGGTAGAAAATGAATTAATGATGATGGTCTACGACAGTGAAGGAGTTAATGCAATCATCTCTATCTAAGAGTTAATACTTGTACATGGAGGTGAAGGATAAAAAAGGGCATTATTAGATCCATGTTGACCTAGGCCAGAAAAAGAATCAATGAAACCATTCCTGGTATCCTAGGCACTGGAGATTTTAATATCCATCCTTGTAGGTCTAGAGTAGGGAAAGAGTTAATGTATGTATCTCTGGTAGCCTAGGTGATTAATGCTGCAAAACTTGGTTTCAGGCAGAGAAAGGGTTTATGTTAGTATAACTGGTGGTTTAGGGCAAAAAAAGAGGTTAGTGTTAGTAACCTGGCAGTCAAACACAGTTGAAGGGTCACTTTTGAAAGCCTAATGTCTCATAGGTTACTCACCTTTCCAGTAGTACCTGTAACCATAAACACACACTAGTCTCATAGGAGCTGTAGACAAATCAAAAATAGGAATTGTTTTCTTGAAGACTATTTGCTAACTCTCCTAATTTTTAATTTTAGACCTATTGCTGACCATGGCCTTTAGGCATCTGTCATGTGATTTCTAAAATGTAACTAATATTTAATTATATTATATTTAATATAATTTCTCTCATAATTTACCGGGCCAACAGTATTTAGAAGAAGAAGTCAGGGCTCGCATGCTGTGACTGTCCCACCGACGATACCACACCCACATGCTTTGGCCAGTGTTCACACAATTTCTCTAGTAAAACCATAGTATTACTGGCGAAATCATCTGGCCACTGGCCACCATATGTGATGGCTGCAGTATGTAAAGTAGACCTTGGAAACTATTCTTACAAAAGTTGCATTATTAATTAGTATACCAGGGTTATACTGATGGAAGCCTAAGTTTTTCATTGAAGATACTCATTAGGGCATGTCCCCACTGCACGGGTTTTCGGACGGTTTTTCAGGCAGTTTGCGGTTTTGCAGACCGCCTGAAAAACCGGCCGAAAATGAGCACAATGGTGCTCTATGGAAAACCCGTGCAGCAGTCCCCATATGGGTTTTCCGTTTGGCGGTTTTGCCACAAAATATTCTACAAGCGGTTTATGGACGGAATCTGTGCTTGTGAATGTGAAGGGGGAGGGCTTTTCTCCGCTCATTGCGGAGAAAAGCCGCCCCCCGCGGCCGTGGAGACAGACGCAAAACGGGACAAATACCGGCCGGCAAACCGACCGATATTTGTCCTCTGCATTGGGGACGCAGCCTTAGGGAGATCTTAGGATGTCTCCGAAACTAGAACTTACTTGAAAGTGTCCAAATCAGTCTAGGACATTGAGCAAATGTAATAAAGATCACGTGGTCCTCTTTTGTTAATGTAGCCCAATAAAAGTTCTTAAACACTACATTGATCGTATGTGATTTTAGTAACACAATCGAGCTACTAAAACTATCCAGTATATAGCAGTTAAGGCCTATGAAAGTACAGTTCTTTATATATCACAGGATACAGCAACATTACAGGGTGTCGGGACACATAACCCTAGCTATTAGTCTGGTGAAACTGTTAAAGACATTCAACGCAACATCTATCAAGATGATTAATGACACTGTGCAATAAAGTAGTTCATTTCACCTAATGTATTTAAGTCATTTTACTGTGAAACATAGTAACTTAGACTATCTCTCATCTAATTGATCTGGTTGTCTGCAGTGACCTCTACACAAGCATCGAAGCTTGTAAAAGCTTAGGTTATTACAGACATCCCCTCAAGTCATGGTCAAAAACTATAAGACACCAATGTATTTCCAGTAAATGTGCATGTTTTATGTGGTGTGGATAGGACAACTTGGTTAGCCCAGAGGATCTCATAAGGGGATTGCTATGTAATATTACTTTGTCAAACCTTTAAAAATGTTGTAGTGATTTGCTTAAAGGAATTGTCCCCCTCAAAAGAAAATGAAAGAAGCAGTTCCTGGGTTCCCAGTATAATAAAAAAAAAACCCTAATACTCACCTTCCTCCAGTCCCTGGTTCCAGCACTGCATCCCTCCAGTTTTCTGTTGACATGGTGTCATGTCTGAACGGGGATGTCACTGTCGTATCTGCAGTGGTTAGCTACCACTTATTTACATCACCGTTTTGAAATGAACAGCTCCAAATGGTTAGTACCAAATATGTGTACTTTTAGTATTTTTGATCTTTTTTTTTGGAGGGGGATAGGCATTTGTAATACATTGAACGTACGGGTACATCCATTGTCGGGAAGGGGTTTTAAACTATTTCATTTTGCTAGGTCTACACCTGAACTGTTACTTCCAGTTTTCTGTTTGATCATAAAAATAGAAAACTAAAGACGATGGCGATGCCAGATTACTTGACAGATACTAACGGCATGGTAGACAGACCCCATTACCTTTAGTGAGGTTCTTCAAGTTTTCGTCATTATTTAAATCATTTTAATTTTGTTGTGTCATTTTAATATTGTCATTTTTTACGGAATCTGTGATGAATTCTCCAAATGGAACTTTCAACACAGATGTGAACCTGTCTTTATATAGTTATTTTTATTAATTAAAGTGGTTTTCTCACTACAAACATTAGCTTTCAACATGTGGGACAGGTAATTGAAGACTTTTTCTAGATACATTACTTTTTTTTATTTTGCCTTGATGATAAGAGAAATTTAGATTGAATCTGCTCTGAGTGCAAACAGGTTTCTATGGTTACCTGTCCATATCTTTTTTCCTAATTAGACAGAGAGCTGGAAGTGACATCACCGTGAATGAGTTCACCCATGGAGCAAACTCATTATATCTAATAAGATTAGCTTTAGTTTACAGATAACCAATTGTTTTCACTCCTCAGAGCACTTGTAGCTGTGTTTACTGGAGATTAAATCCCCTGCGCTTACATCTTTGTAATGTCTCAGCTAGTTATAGGAGAGTTACATATGTTACTCACTGCAAAAGACTTACCCACAGCCTGACCAAGGGTGCTTGTGACTTAATAAAAACAGCATGGAAAGAAAACCCCTTCAATTGATCACCCAATTTATTTTTTCTTAGATTGACAGAGATGTATAAGTAAGATACACAGTACTGCAGACAATTTTCTTTTACTGGTGGCTGTGTATAGTATTCATTACCCTAATTCAGGTCTTTCATTGGATCATTTGACTCACACCCTGACCCATTGAAATACTTGGTGAGTATCCAATAGGAAGGCATAGAAAGATTAACTTCCTGTTCACTTAGCAGATAACGTTTGCTTAGATAAGGCAGGATGCAGTGTTTGACTGGGGAGTCTAGGGCCCACCAGTGAAATTTCATTCTAGTGGCCCACTAATGGAGTTAGTTCTGGGACCCACTGGTGGAGATGACTTTGAGGGCCCAACATATAAACCACTGTACATGTCTCTTATGCTCTGCCTCATGCATTATGCCTTTTTCTCTCTGACTTTCTGCCTCTCACAAAGATGTATATGCAGTTTAAAAGAAACTTCAGGACTTCCATGCTCAGGGGCCATTGGGGTTTTCCCTGTCTCCCTGTCAGCCAGTCTGAGGTCAGTCTGAGCCTAGCAGGGTGTGTCTTACCTGACCCAACAGTAGACGAAAACAGCTGCTGGTATATTTAATGAACACATAGTAATAGGCCATGTGACTCAATGTGACCGATTTAGGACTTTCAAGCTTGAAATCAATTATTCTTCAAGGGGTTGTCCAGGTTATTTTCATTAAAAATATTTAGGCTGCTGGTGACTAGAGATGGGCGAATTTCTCAAAAATTCGGTTCGGTCACTTCGCCGAATTTTGCGACAAAAATAAATTCGGTCCGAATTACGTCGGGACGAATCGCGTTAAAAAACAGCTATTTCCAGTCTGCACAGAGCCTGCAGGGTGCTGTAGAATGTTGTGCCATACTTAAATATGCAGAGGGAGCTTGGTTTGGTCTTCATACAATGTTGTGTTTTAGTATGACACGCACATGACTGCCGCCGCTCTTAGAATCGCTTAGAATCACTATAAAATTCCCTGGGCACTTAAGACCAAAAAAACTGGAGGGGGAATGTAGCCTGATAAAGTCATGGCAGCGACAGCTGGAAAAAAACAAGCTGAGGGCTCAGGTGGCAACATCAGTGACAGAGTGTGGAGGTGAAGGTGGCAGCCACAGCAGCATGAGGTCAGAGTGGCACAACGACAAAGTGTGGAGGTGGCAAAAACAGGAGTAAGCCAAAGAGTGGCACAATGACACAGTGTGGAGGTGACGGCGGCAGCAGCATGAGGTCAGACAGTGGCACAATGACATTCTGGAGGTGGCAAAAACAGGAGTAGGCCACAGAGTGGCACAATGAAACAGTGTGGAGGTCACGGCAGCAGCAACAGCAGCAGCATGAGGTCAGACAATGGCACAATGACATTTCTGGAGGTGGAAAAACAGGAGTAGGCCACAGAGTGGCACAATGACACAGTGTGTAGGTTACGGCAGCAGCCACAGCAGCAGCATGAGGTCAGACAGTGGCACAATGACACAGTGTGGAGGTGAAGGCGGCTGAGAGCAACAGCATGAGGTCAGGGAGTGGCACAATGACACAGTGTGGCTGTCATGGCACCAGCAACAGCAGCAGCAGCAGTATGAGGTCAGAGAGTGGCACAATGACAGAGTGTGGAGGTGCGTGGCAATACCAGTCCCTGGTAAAGATGGTTGGTGGCAGATGGAGAAACTGTCAGCAGATGTGTGGCATCAGGCGGGTGGCGGCATCAGAATAGTGGCTGAGGCAGGTAGTTTGAACCCAGACTAATTTCTCACAGTTTGGGTGAGGAGTCATGGCTGATGTAGTCTGACGCCTAAGGCACTGGTGTGTGGAAATCCTGGCCGATCCACGCCTGATTCATCTTGACAAAGGTCAGTCGTTCCACATTTCCCGTGGACAAGCGAGTTCTCCTTGGGGTAACGATGGCCCCCGCCGCACTGAACACCCGCTCTGATGCCACACTACTGGCCGGGCAGGACAGCTTCTCCACTACAAACTCGGCAAGTTGCGGCCACACATCCAGTTTGGCTGCCCAGTAGTCCAGCGGATCTTCTAACAGGGGTGGCAGAGTGCTGTCCAAGTAGGCCACCACCTGTTGGTTCAGGGTCTGCTCCAGGTCCTGCTGCTGCTAGCGACTGCCCTCCTCACTAGGCGGGTGAAGGAAGCTGCTCATCAGTGACTCCAGACTTAGGTTGCTGCTGATGGAGCTGGTACTGCTCCAATCCCCCCACCTTCCCCCAGCAGCCGCGGCAGTAGTACGTGAGCACTGAAGAACCCCCCGGTCAGACCTGTCAGAGGAGGGACGATGCCGCACATAGGCAGCGGCCAACTGACTACGGAGGATTTCCCTATAGTATTTGAGTTTGTCCTGACTCTCAATAGCTGGGAAAAAGGTTCCCATTTTGGACTGGTAGCGAGGGTCCAATAGGGTGGAGAGCCAGAAGTCATCCCTCTGCCGGATGCTGACTATTCGGCTGTCACTAGCCAGGCAAATCAGCATGCTGCGGGCCATCTGCACAAGTAAATCCGAGGGGCTCCCTGCCTTCATCTCCACTGTATACTGCCACGGTGCTTGCGGGTCATCTGCCTCGTCTTCCTCATCTCCATCTACCTCCTCCAGCTGCTCCTCCTCTCTTGTCACCTGGGTAGAAAATCCACTCATTTCACCAGACAATGCTTCTGCTCCAATGTCCTCCTCCTCCTCCTCCATTTCAGTCCCCACCGGACTCATGTGGCCGCGAGATGTAGTCGCCACGTCTCCAGTCCCCTGCCCAGACAGATTTTTCAGCATCTGTTCCAGGACATGAAGCAGTGGAATGACGTTATTCATCCCTTGGTCCTGGCGACTGACAAATAACGTCGCCTCCTCGAATGGCCTCAACAAATGGCAGGTGTCACGCATGAGCTGCCACTGGCTGACATCCAGTCATACAGTCGGTCCAACATGTGCAGACTGGAATTCCAACGGGTGGAAACATCGTATATCAGAGTGTGTTGGGGGAGGCCGTTCTGCCGCTGCAACTCGAGGAGGGTGTTCCTGGCTTTGTAGGAATGGATGGTGCATGCACATTTTCCTGGCCATTTTCAGAATCTTCTGAAGATCGGTGGAAGACTTCAGGAACCTTTTCACAACCAGATTGAACACATGCGCCATGCAGGGCGCATGGACCATCCCTCCTCGGTGCAGCGCGGACACCATGTTACTCCCATTGTCCAGATGCAGTTGACGCGGAGAAAGCCACACATCGATTTCTTGCTGCATGACGTGGAGCAGTTCCTCCCCTGTGTGACTTCGTTCGCCGAAGCAAGCCAGGTGCAGAACTGCATGACACCGCTGTGCCCTACACATGTGGTATGATGGAGCAGTACTTGGGGGGCTGAGATGGTGGTGGTGGTGGAGGAGGCGGACATTGGCGCAGGAGCCGCAGTTTGACAACGTGGAGGAGAAAGCGCCATCTCCTGTCCAAGTTGTTGGTGTGCCTGGGCAGGAAGCACATTCACCCAGTGGGGCCCTTTAAAGGACATGTTCTGGCCCTGACCGTTTGTTACAGCTCAGACGTCCGCGCTGCCGTGCACCTTGGAACAAACCATAAGCTCAAGGACTGGCCCCCCTTCTGTTCTACATATTTATGAAGTGCTGGTACTGCCTTTTTTGGAAAAGAAATTATGGCTTGGAACTCTCCATCTCGGCTCGGCACAAGCCATTAGTTCTCTGAACGGTGCAGAGTCCACCATTTGGAAAGGGAGGAACTACAGTACCAACAACTTGGACAGGAGCACGGTCAGCTGCTGCACCTTAGGATGGTTGGACGCATACTGTTGTCTTTTTGCAATCGCCTCGCTGAACGACTGCTGGCGCCATGAGTAGCGAGGAGCAGGAGCATCTGGACCGTGAGATGATGGCTCCCTTCTGCAGAGGTGGTGGAGCCTTGACTGGCTGCAATGGCATGGGTGCCACTGGGCGCTGCTGCTGCTGTTGCTGCGGCGGCAGGATGGACCACCACATCTGAGCCACGTTTCTCCCAGGCCACCGGATGGTGACGCTGCATGTGTTGATGCAGGGCCGTGGTGCCAACGTTAGCTCCCTGGCCATGCTTCACTTTCTGCCCACAGATTCTACATATACCCATATTCGGCTCCTCTGGTGTCTTAGCAAAGAACTGCCACACCGCCGAGTATCGGATTTTACCGGCAACGCTCCTCACTGAGTGACTACTACCGCCACTGCCTCGCTGAGCCCCTGTGCCGCTACTTTCTTGGACCTGCGAAGCGGGTTTTTTACCCCATGGCCGCTTGGCTCCCACCCCACACTACTGCTACTTGCTGAGGGGAAAAACAACCCACTTTGGTGCATCCTGCGCGGCAAGTGGCCCCTCTTTCCCGCGTGATGGCCCTTCCTCATTGGTCCCAAGTGCGGCGGCTACATCATACTATTTGGTTTTTATGTCATGCTTCCTCACACGGGGCTTGGTATGCAGAGGGGACCCTCACAACATGACCCTCCCCTGCCCACTCCACACTTTCTTTGCCGCCTGCAAGAAGCAGGGGGTATTTTGGCCCAATTTCTCGCTGCCCAAATAGCTGCTGACTGCCCTCCCAAATTGTTATCCTGCTTTAAAAAGTGGGGCTGACCCCGACCACATAGTGATCTTGTGAGGGAACCGGGGTGGGACAAAGGCGGGTTTGAGGAAGGGGAGGGCCACTGACCCGCTCCGGGCCTTGCCAATAAGGGGTCGTTTGACGTTCCCCCGACTCTTGGCTGGGGTTTAGGCACTGGGGGGAAGTGGATGACCTAGTCAAAACCAATCAAGAACCCTTGGGGTTTCTGTCAGCACAGGGCAAAATGACAGCGGCGTTGTGGCCTCACCCAGTGACCCCTGCTGGACGTCCCCTTGCTGTGCTGCGACCTGGGTGGGAATGTTTGTGCCTTGCCACTCGCAGGTGAAGAGCCCGCCACCTTCTGTCGACATCTGTTTTGTTCTAAAATGTCCCGACAGTTTTGAAGAATTGTATAGATAAATACAAACCCCTGTATTTGACTCCAAAAGAACCCCCCTAAGAACTTGGGGAAACCTTTGGGTTAAATTGCGTCCAAATGGGAGGAAAAATTGACTTTTATGTGCTGTTTAAAAAAACCTTTTGTTTTTTTCTGAAAATAAAAGCACAAACAGGCTTTAATTAACCCCGGAAAATGGATTATGTAAGAATTTATTCTGTGGCGGTGAAAAAAAAAGTTTCTTTTTGAGTACAAAAGCAGAAAAATTTAAAAATAAAAAAATAATCTTTTTTT
>JAODAL010042788.1:0-34473 GCA_025379985.1 Phyllomedusa bahiana
AAACTTTTAATTTGTGCTGCAGCGCCGTTTTCTGCGACCAATAGCTTTTTTATTTTTTTCTTCTATGCACCTGAGTTTTTTTGCAGACAAAAATGTATTTTCATTGATACAAGAGACTTTCTGATAAATTTTTGTTCCAATTTTTTGGGGATGTGAAATGACAGAAAAAGCACAATTTTGCCATTGGATATTTTTTTCTTGTACATTATTCACCATCTTTCCAGAGAGTGCTTGTTCAGGTGGAGACACGGCGGGTAGTGAAACCAAACCTCCAACGTTCAGGAGAAATACAAGATGATTGCATTAAATCCAAAACAAAGCTAAAAATAATCTTCTTTATTTTTTAGTTTTTTTTAAATCCAATTTCATAGACAACTCCACATAATAGGATTCACATGTCCAGTGATAGGTTTCTTTCAGACGCCTTTCAGATCTAACTGGATCCTCAGACGTAGCTGTGTGTAAATATACATACATACTGTATATTTATGTGTGTGTGTGAAAATAATAAAACTAACTCCACTTTGCCACACACCTGGTCATTCCATTGCCATTCGGGGCACCTGCCCTACTAACTTAGCATCTGCCGCACTTACCTATGTCATCACCTTTGTTTGATGAAGGATGTCAACACTTAAGGGTATGTTCACATGGTGTATTTGTAGGATGTACTTTGGGGCATAATTGCTCTGCAATATGCATGAAGTATGCCCCGCAAATACGGTAAAATCATAGCACTATTGAGTGCTATGATTTTTAGATGTATTTCCCGGTGTGTACTGAAAGTTAGTGGGAGTGCTGTTGAAAGTATGCACTGGCCAGTGCCTACTTTCAAACAGCAGGCGTATAGCGGTGCGCACAGGTAGGCCATGTGAACATACCGTTAGAGTCTGAAAGGTTGCTTCTATATTGTATTCTATACAGCTACTTCCTAATGTACTGTGTCGCAAAAGTGGCTTCATTACAACTAATTGCACGAGCTATATATACATACAGTATGTGTGTATACATCTGTTGTAGGCACTCTGCTCACATCCAACCACCATCTTGCATAGTCCCGGAGGTCTTTAGCGTGCTTTAGCGGGATTGCCTTCATTTTGGTAAGGCGGTTGTGGCACTCGGGTCACTTCGACACTAAGCGGTATTTTTAAACTGGCCTCGGTCAGCTTTATTTCCACAGGTTACAGACACCAAACAAACATAAATCCTAGGCCATCTGACCACTAAATAAACACAAGAGAGTCCCTCTCAATCAGTGGTGTTAGCCTACTCATAATTTCCCACACTGTACGATATGATACAAGCTTCTCTCAAGCCTCTGGGGGTTAGAGCTTTCTCAATAGCTCCACTGTTGCTCTCAGCTTCAGGTAGCAGAGCACATCCCCCCCTGGTGTCTGGACTAGCAGGCTTTAATAGGCCTGTAAGACCTACCCATAGCATGACCTACCACCCAACGCTACCGCCGTTCCAGAAATGCCAGCCCAGACTTAGGTACAGAGCAGCAATCCTAATGCCACAACGTGTCAGTCCCTTAGGGTGTCGGACCCGAGGCTAGGCCCTTGGTGGCACATACCTTTCCATGTATCCTGCTGTACTCCACGTAGTGGGAGAGACATGTGACTGCCTAAGGTCGCTCTACCACAATCTATATTTAAAGGGGTTTTGCCAAGACGGCTGTTCCCTACCTCACAGTCTGCCGCTCGTCCCCTGGGTCTTGAGATGGGGGGGGGGGGGGGGTGTTCTCGGCTTGGGTAGTTTAAAAAAAACCCGCCCTCCAGATGGCACTTAGTGACGTCATCGCGCCGCGAGTCGTGCGCGCTCCTGAGCTCCACAACCTAAAAGCAGGGGCGGGGGCAAAGATCCGAATATAGAGAAACGTAGAAGACTAGGTGTAAGGGAAGGGACAAAAACCAGAAATAAGAGAACGTAGAAGACAAGATAAGGGATCGGGCAAGACCCAAATTGAGAAACGTAGAAAGAGAAAGGGAGGGGAAAGGGAACTAGAAATAGAAAACTAGACGGGGGTAAGGGAGTTTGGGGCGAAACCCAGGACAGACTAGCAAACACCTCTCCTCCCTTTTCACTGTAAAAAGTGGTGGGACGGCAGGACAATCGAAGAAAAAGCTAGCACCTCCCCCCCCCCCCCCCCCAAAATAACAGCACACCCCCCTGAAATTCGTGCGAACGGGAAGGGGGGGGAAGTGAGGAAAACACCCCGTCCTGGCCGGAAAAGGAGCATTGGCCTGTCAAGCGGCACGCTCCCGAGGAGGCTTCAAGGAAGAGACTGAACCACGAACCCCGGGCCAGCAAGCAGAGGCTTAAAAACAGGGGCTCCCAAACAAACCCCCCCTGAAAACGTAAGGTAAGAAGGCTGCGCTGGGCACCTTTAAAACTTTTTTTTTTTTTTAATGACACAATTTAGGAAAGTGCCTAACTTATGATTTCTAAGCATCCCACGTCGACATTGCATGGTGGCAAAACCCCTTTAATGGATGGAATAAATCACAGTAAACTAAATACGCATTGAATTCCTCTGGAGTGCCTTCTCCCATCCTTCAGAATTCATGCAATGTTTTTCACAATGGCGGCGGCCCCTTTTTCCTTGCTTTTTTATTAATAATAGGTGGAATCGCTGACACCTCTTTCTCGGGGGCTGCACGTCATAATGTAGTTTTTAGTGTAGAGATCGTGAAATAACCCATAATTAGGATATTTAGAACTATTAGTGTTTTTAAGAACACATTCTCGTCAGATAATGACATTTTTATGTGTTCCATTGTACTTTTGTCAAAGAAAAATGTCAAAGCAATGACTCGGGGCTAGAAGCAACGTCCCAAAGTGCATATTTTATCTATTTTTTCAGGATACAAGTTCTGAATAATAGAAGTGACTAATATTATCCCAGTTTAGTTCTTTTTTTGTACAAGGGGGTTATGGATGTAATATTTATTTTGCTGGTTTTATTTTGCCCGGTATGTTGGGGGTTAAAAATGTTGGTCCTTACACCTCTATGCAGTGAGTGGCATAAACTTCAATAGACCAAGGGTAGCTTGATTACACTCAGTGGGTTTTATGCTGGCATGTGCTTTACTTACAGGGTTAAATGGCATACACTACCACATAAATCTTCCTTATGGTATAGATATGTACAAGCCCTAACAATGTACAATAATGTTGATTCACATGCCAAGTGGAAAATCCAGATATTTAGATTGTTGATAAATTGTCTGTGAATTGCAGTTACAGGCAGTTCCTGACTTACACTGTTCCGACTTACATCTGTCCCCTATTTACAAACGAAGACTTATGGGGCATGCTGGCACTTGTAGTTCTATGTTTCACAAGAAATAGTAGCTGTGGAATGACAAGTTCCAGCATGCCACAGCAGCAAGTGAGGTGAAATCTTCTTAACAGGGGCACAGACAGCAAAGCGAATGTAAAATTCCTTCCCTGCACTATCCAAAATGGTTGTGTGATAACCCAAAAATAATAAGAACATATAGTGCAGTGATACTAAAACTAAGCAGTAACTGTCACACCCCAGTGTGTGAACCACTTCCAGATACTGATATATCACATATTATCGCCATGTTGGATCCTTCTCCTTATTGGGCTGGTGGGTGGCGCTGCAGTTGCTAGGTGTGCCGTATGAAAACCCCATGTCCCACAACAGCCGCGTCCTCCCAGCTGAGCTATAGATTCTATATCCACCACAAATTATTTACATATATACAGTATGTGTGCATGTGTACAGCCCTCAGTCTCCATTCTACTATTGAAGAGCTGTCCCTCAGTTCAGCTCAGTGATGTCAGTCAGCCTAACCAGGAAGTAACTCAGAGTCTGTCCTACTTCCTGTAGCACAGGTTTCTACTGAGGAAGGTGCTCGGCAGCCATTTTGTTTTATAATGCCTATCCCCTAGACAAAACGAGCAGACTTTTTTAGTTAAGGGTATTTAGTATTTTTTTCATTATGACGTGTAGTTTATGTATTTAGTTATCTTCTTTTCCTGGAGAACCCCTTTAAGAGGAATATTTCACTCCGCATTCCATATCCCACTGTTTTATTGGTAACACGCAGCAGGGAGTGAGGTCACATAGGGCAGTGGTCTTCTATAGCAACTGGAGCAATGAGAACAGAGAAAGATGGGTCGTAACATAGAGAAGCTAGGACAACTGCTCTAACTCTGAAAGGAATCAAAATCAGAACAGCAATGTACTTGGTAATAATCTTTATTTACCTTCGCCTACATGTTTAAAGTTAATCAGTGGGATGAGAATAGCCCTCTAAGTTGTGTCCTTGATAGTGTAAAGATGGGATTCCATGGTCTAAGGCCACGTCTGCAGCAGTAAGAGCCAATCTGCTTGCACTGATGTGACTATAGATTGATCCTATCTATGATAGTGTGGAATTCCAGTACTAAATTGCCTGAGATTATGTGACCAGGGTTCATACTGTAACTGTGGATCAGCTCTATTTTATATATTGTAGCTCATCCGGCAGATTTTTCCATTAACTTCTAGAGTTGCCATGTCAGGCATCATTGATAACAAATGTACCCAGTAATAAGAGACAGTCTCTGTGCCCCATCTGGATACATGTGGGTGGTGTGGGAGTTGGTGATATGACTTGTATAACTTAAAGGGGTTGTCTCGCTACAAAGAATAGCTTTCAAATTGTAGGGAACACAAAATAAAGACATTTTCCAAATATATTGCATTGTTCCTCTGTTTTCCCTAAAGAGATACAAGTGAATTATTACCTCCATGGCTATTTCAGTTCCCTCAGAAAACCGCCCTGTAAACAAATCTCCCCGGGGGCTGTTTGTTCAATGAGATAACAGAGAGTGAGTCATCACACAGGTCAGCAGTGTCAGTCAGTGTCCTGTGCTGCCAACAGTAAAAAGCTTGATTTATCTCAAGTAAACAGCTCTGTAATTAGGGCTTTTGTTTTGGGATCAGATAAGAAGTCCTGTAGAAAGTTTGAGAGCTAATTATCTAATTAGCATCTGAAAGCACTGAGCTTATGCTGTACAAGCATGGAGTTTATGCAAATTAGTCTGAACCAGGAAGTGACAGAGAATTTCTTTCATGCATTCTTTGAAACCCTGTGGGGAGACAACTCCTTTAAGCTCACTTCTAAGCAGGACATTTGTGTTTTTCATCACATTTGAGTGGCTTCTATTTGGATGCATCTACCGTGTTACACTCCGTGTTACAAGCGCTTTTAGGATCCATCTTGGGGACCGACAGAGCGGACCCCCCAAAAACGGGATCCTTTAAAAATTAGCAGTGAGATTACAATGCTCGCTACTAGGAAGAATGCAGCGGCGTTCAGATGAGGGATCGCCGCTGCGTGTTTCAAAAGCACCGCTCGGGCCCGTCTTGAAAAGAATTGACATGCAATTTTTTCACAGAGTGAAAAACTCCGTGTGAACAAGCCCTTAGGCTATGTCTACACTGCATCGGACAAAAAACGGCCTGAAAGCGGCTGCTTTTTCTCCGCTGCAGGACCGCGGCTTTTGTCACGCTTTGTGCGAAAACCACCGTCGCTTCCCGTTTTCCTGACGTCGCCCATACAATTGTATTGTATGGGAAGACGGCAAGAAAACTAAAAGCGCCGGCGTATTATACAACATGTTGTATAATACGCCGCTGCTGAAAGACGGGCAGAGAAATGACGAGCTGTGTAGACAGCAGCTCGTCTTCTCTATTGCCGTCTATGGGGCCGCAGGAAGGATCATATCTACGGCGCTTTTAAAAAACGAAAAGCACCGAAGATACAATCGTTTTCCTGTGCAGTGGAGACATAGCCTTAGAGATACTGGTAGATCTACTGATCTGTTACTAAAGCAAACCTACAGTCATGGGTGTAACTATAGCCATAGCAGACATAGCGACTGTTATGGGGCCCAGAGGTTGAGGGGGCCCCACTCAGGTACAAGAACATTTTTCCTTTTTATAGGGAACAAGCAGTTGGTGGCTTTCTGCGCCCTAGCATAACTATTTGTGATCCCTGATATATGGCAGTATTATTTATACCTGTAATTGTTACTATTTATGCTGCTTTTATGGTTTATTATCATTAGATGATGGAGCCCCATCTCAGTTCGCTATGGGGCCCTATGAATCCTGGTTACGCCCCTGCCTACAGTGTTCATGTAAAAGAGAAATTTTCTGTTTTCTAGGGAAATAATGATGTCATCGGATCAACTCCTCTAATTATAGGGAAGAGTGCATTCAGTATAAATGGAGATTACAGTTTCCAGCATCTGGGATGCCGTATGAATAGGGGTTGTGCAGACAGTGTAACATGTTTCTGCATTAAATCGTATGGCCTATTTTTCAGTGCAGAAAACTCTGCTTGAATAGGCATTGACTTCAATGGGAAAAATACAGGTAAACGTGAAGCAGAAGTACAGGAAAAAGTGACATGCCTAATAATCTGCAAGTAATCCACATGTGGAAAACTACGTGATTAAAGAGGATGATCTACTCATAATAAAAGAGAATTACACAGATTCTCATTGAAATCAATGGAACGCAGGCTCCACATGGATTTTTCCACACAGAATAATACACCAGGGGTGCTTCTCCCTTATGAGATATCTCACCCCTTTTGAGCCACACTCCAAGCCTCTCTCCTAGGCAGACAGTTTTACTCTGCACTGACAAGGGGCATACACGCCGAAACAGTTGGCTGCAGTTGAACAAAACTGGCATGGCATGAATTCCTGAATCCCTTTCACATTGCAAGCCTCAGTGAGTCTGATGCGACTTCAGAATTGCTGCATACAATAGAGGACGCTAGAGAGTTCATCTCTCTTTTCATAAGCCTTTTAAACTTATAGGCTTACTTTGTGTTGCCTTTGTGGTTCCCTTCTTCCCTAATCTCAATAATATGCCATACATCAGTACATATTACTTTTTTTCTTTAAGGCTATGTTCACGTAATTTCGGGGCGCATTTCGCTGCGTATTTGCGCTCTAATACGGGTGAGATGCGCACTGAAATTACAGTAATCCATAGTTCTCATAGAGAACTATGGATTACGGCTCCTCTCCCCACTCGTACAATACGATCATATTGTACTCGCGGGGAGATAAGTGACATGTCAATGTCAAATACGTGCCGCGAGTGATATATATCAATGGGGCCGGCGGGCTGCCAGCCCCACAGTGCCGTGAGAGTACGCACATATTACCGCGAGCTCCCGAAACACACAATGTACTGTACATGCCGCAGTACATTGTGTGAACATACCCTAAGGCTTTTGTATGCATTTATGATGGAAAAATATGTACAGTGGGTGGCAAGTTTTGACACCCCTTGATCTGTTCCTCCTTTTAAAGCGTTAGTCACAAACCTAAATTGTAATTTATTGATATTTTATGTGATGGAGCAACACAAAAAAGCACGTATTTGTGAAGTGCAAAGAAAATGATACGTGCTTTTCCAAATTTTTGTGAATTAAAAAACTGAAAAGTGTGGTGTGCATGTGTATGCAGCCCCCTATACTGTGATAACCCTAAATAAAATGCAGTGTGACCAATTGCTTTTAAAAGTCACCTTGTTAGTAAATAGAGTACATCTGTATGTAATTTATTCTCAGTATAACTACAGCTGTTTTATGAACGCCTCAGAGGTTTGTTAGAGCACGTTAGTGAACAAACAGCATCATGAAAACTAAGGAACAAACCAGACAGCTTAGGGATAAAGTTGTGGCAAAGTGTATTTCACGGCAAATTTTAAAAAAAAAAAAAAAACAAGCTCTGACCATCTCATGGAACACTATTAAAATATTGATAAAACCATTTATTTTGAAACTACCTAATTATGGCATACTTTATGAAGTGTGCTAGTTTAAGCAGGCAAAAAGCATTGTTTTAAAAATGTTATTTTAACATTTTGTCTAAAACTTGGATGAATAAACAGACACGGGGTTTTTATACTCAAAATAGTGTCTCATTCATCTTTTACTACTGGTGAAATAGCGCCAATCGCCCTATAGCATAAAGATTTTGTCTATACTAATGTCTTCTCCGTTTCCAACCTGGACATCCTCCCTGGTGCTACGGATAACAGCGAAGGTGGCAACCTGCTGATACACCAACAGTCGATTCTGTATATGCGCAAATAGTATGTTGTGCCACTGTTGTACAAAAATCATATACATGCTGTAGTTAATTCTAGACAAATAAGGCTATGTTCACACGGCTTAACTGCGGGACGTAATTACGCCCCGCAATTACGCCGTGTGGCCGGGGTGGGAGCGGTGGTGGGGGGTGCGGGGGGGCGGCACCTCGCCGGCCCATAGACTTGCATTACCAGCGTATTCGCTGAGCAGGGAGAGGAGACGTAATCCATAGTTCTCTATGAGAACTGTGGATTACCGTAATGACTGGGCCGTTTTCAGCCCGTAATTTGTGCACTTCGGCGTGTAATTACGGACCTAAATACGGCCCATTTTAAGCCGTGTGAACATGGCCTAACAGTATACAATATTACTACCAGCTAAAATATAACCTTTAATTAAATACTACTAAAATATATCAACCTCTCTATTTCCCAATTCAGATTTTTTAGGAAACATAGGTCACAATAGTAGGGTAAACTAATTATTCCAGTACCGAAAGACATAATCATTGCATACTCGCGGTTACTTGTCCGAATATCTCTGCCCTAATGCAAGATTCTTGATTCGGCTGGAATTCAGGCCCCAAAATAATGAGAAAAGGTAAATGAAACTTGTGGTAATGGGGTCATCGCCCCAAAAGGGGCGGCCTGCTAAAAAACTAAATGTAACCCTATGCAGACCCTGCAATCTCCCTGTCAAAAGGGGCCAGATCTTCCTTCCTATGTATTTATATATTTATCAGGAAAGTCCACAGAGGTGAGTCCCGATGTGTTTCCCTCTCTCAAAAATGAGAAATATTCTCAGAAACGGTTCCTCAGGGGAAACAGGTCAAAACACATTGGGGCAGATTTATCAAGGAAGTTGCGCCAGAATTCTGGCTCCATTTGTGCCAAAAACAAGCTTTTCGCCACATTTACTATGTGTTTAGACAGTTTCAGACGCTTCTGCGCCTCGTCTGACAAAGGGGTGTGGCCTCATAAAAGGAGGCGTAGTTTACCGGGAAAGGAGCGTGGCTTAAATGCTACAAAAAAATTGCCCGAATTTTGTCGCAGTTTCTGGCTTAAAAGTAAGCCAACTTAATTGTGGTACAAACTTAGACTACACAGTTCTAACCTGCACCAGATTTATCAACACTATGATAAATGTGGCGCATTATAAGACTGTCTAGTCTAACTTTATACTGTCTAAATGTAAGACACTATTGATAAATCTGCTCCATTGTAATATATAACTGTGAGTGTGCAATCATTTTTCTTGTCTTTCGGTACCGAAATAATTAGTCCTCTATGTGGTGAGCCTCTGCCTTTTTTCTCTTTTTCAGCACCATGTCCAGCACTTAAAGGGGTTGTCTTACTACAAGGATTACTTTTTATGTTAAAGATCTTGCAAAAACAAGTCACTTTGTAATATATGTCCATTAACAGTGTCCTACCTATTCCTAGATATCCCCTCTTGTATGGACTGCAACAGTTCCTCAGGTTACTATAGCTACAGACCTGTTTACTCTCTCTTGATAGGCTACAGACCTGGCTTCTACTGCAGCCTAGTAAAAGCCAGTAAACACGCCCCTGAATTCAAAATGAAACCAAGAAAACAGGACTGAGGTGAGATGAATCAATGTAGTTAGACAACCCCTTTAAGAGAAAGTGAGAGTACTGCTTACCCACATGCACTGATTGACAGCTTACCTTGTATCAATGTGTATTCAAAGCAGCCTATCAATCATTTTATGTCAACGGAGTGAGCAGGAATGACTTTCTCTTTTAATTTCCTCTTTGTTTTTTACTTAAAAATCTGACTCCAAATTCTATAAACCTGTATATCACAGAGCTCAGCCTCTCTCCCTCTCAGATAGGGCTGCATAAACGACCTGATGAGTTCCTTTTAAAGTGGTTGTCTTACTACATAGATTCATCTTATCTCAGTCCTGTTTTGCTTGGTTTCACTTTGAATTTAGGGGCGTGTTTACTGGCTTCTACTAGGCTGCAGTAGAAGCCAGGTCTGTAGCTATAGCAACCAGTCCTGCCAGCCTATCAGGAGAGATCAAACCGGTCTGTAGCTATAGCAACCTGAGGAGCTAATGCAGCCCATACAAGAGGGGATATCTAGGAATAGGTACGATACTGTTAATGGACATATATTGCAAAGTGACTTTTTTTTGCAAGATCTTTAATATAAAAAGCAATCCTTTGTAGTGAGACAACCCCTTTAATTTAGTAGTGTCTTGGCTTAGAATGTTTCTTGCATTTTATAAATAAGAGCACGCCATTCCCCCGAACCCAAAATTGCCACTTAAAAAAATATACAAAAATGTCAGATACTTTCTAAACCTGCTATTTACAGCACAGTATCTATTCTAAAAAGTTTTCTTCATGAATCTGACCCCATGTACAGCTAAAGAATAGCAAGGAAAACTTTTTACTGAAATTTTGTCCTTTTGTTCTATGCATTGAGTTTTTTGGACTATCAAAGCCTTTTTTAAGGTTTTAAGCGGATGGTGCTGATAAAGGGTCTAAGTTGAGAAGCTTAGCAGAACAAAACTCTGAATCTAGTTGGTCTTTGTGCCCCAAGATACACAAAGTAAGGTCCTGTCCCATGATTGTAAAGGAGAAAGCTGCAGCAGAATTAGAGAGATGTCATTCATGTTGAACATTTGTAAAGAATAGGCCGGCCCTTGTGGATATGCTTGTTTATTCAGTCTGGCATCTGAAAGCCACAAATGAATGGGGCTGTGCTGTGTAAATGCCGCTTTAGCCGTGGATGAATACTAAAATGCTTATATGAGCTCTTTCTGTCTCAGGAGGGGGCATCTGTTTTTCATTCCCATGGTTTATTTAAGAAAAAGTAGCCCTGATCTTATTACGGTATAATTCCCCCACTGTCTGCGAAGTAAGCATTGAGGAGGTGATGAGTGACAGAGGCTCCGATCAGTGGTCCAACGATATCATGAAATTCAACGTGCGGGGGCACACAATGGATGGGCACTGCGACCCTAATATGCTTTGAGGGTATCCATAGTGAACCAGTGTAACGAGGTACTCTCAAGTAGCAATTCTATATGATTGCATTGTGTCACTAGTGGTTGGGATTGTTTTGCCAAGTTTTATCAATACAGGTTCTGGATACCTCTTTAAAGGGGTTTTGCCACATAGTAAAATTGACGTGGGAAGCTTGCAAATGAAATAACAAACATTTTCACCAGTCATTATTATTAAAAAGTCTGCACCGTTTTTGTTTTAACTGCTCCTTTAGTGATCCATTGTTTACAGCTCATCTCCAGGGGATACGACCAGGGCTGAGAGCTCCTCAGTCCTGGTCGCACATGCTCAGACATCACCTCTTCTCTCAGGCAGCTACTGAGTGTTCAAACCCCAAGTGCTGTCATTCTACTCCCGTCCTCTGGACTCCTTAGTAATTAGTCAAACAGTGCAAATAAATAAATAAAAAAGAAACCTCAATGAGGTCTGTGCATTGATAAAGAGAAAAAAAAAACACAGGTTTTGTTCCTGCAGGGATTTGAACCTAGGACCTTTGTGCCTGAAGGCAAAAACTTTACCTCTCAGCTACTCACAATGCTTTACATAAACAGACCTATCTTTGACTACAGAGAGGAAAGGCCTGGTGATGTCATCCTGTAGGGTCACATGATATGCAATTCAAACAAATCACACACGCCTCCTTCTGAGCACACAGAGCTGAAGAGCTGGATACAGGAGGTATGAAATGAGATTGTGGCAAAACCCCTTTAAAGAAGGCCAGCCAATAAGTATGTAACACAATTTTTATTTACAGTCCACTAATAAAACAAGTATGCTAAAATGATAATTACATAAATTGATTACAGGAAATAGTGTGATATTGTGTATACTTTTGAAAAATAGTTACTTACAAAGGTTTAAGTACTTATGGCCTCACCTTAGGCTTGCATCATCATGTCTGACATGCATCAGCCACTGAGAAGCAAAAATGACGAAGACAGAGAACCCCAGGGAACTACCGGTGAGGGCGTCCCCCTGCATCCGGCTAAATCTGAGTGCAAGCTTCCTTTACGCCCAGTCCAATATTCTGAAGTTACCTCTTGCTTCATGACTTTATATTACTAAAACAAAATGGCGGGCACGCCTAATGCTGTGTCAGCTTAAAAAGGCAAATATGTTATTTATGTATCTTTCTACACCATTAAATGGCCAGTTCAAAGTTTGGATTAAAATACACAAAAAACACCTCTCCCAGACAAGATGATAAGCCAAAAACATACATTAAGTGAGGACTTTGCAACAGAAGACAAAAGAAAGTCAACGTGCATGTGTACATTTGTGGAATAAGTCAGACTTTGTGCAAACAGGCTTGTACTAGAGCAAAATAAGCAGGAGAGATGCAAGCTTTGCATAATCATAGTTTAAGATATAAATTTAATATAAAATGGAGAGGATTCACTGTAATATGACTCAAATAGTCATTTGTTCTACTAGTGCAGGGATCTGTCAGGTGAATTTGCCTTTTTTTCATTATGATTTTATACCTTTGAAAAGTCTAACAACAACTGTGCATTGAATTATATACATAAGATAGATATCTAAAATATCACAAGTATCTTCTTTATCACAAGTGTCTTACAGAAAAACTACCTTTTCTTCCCAATCGGAGCTCAGCTTTCATTTTTCCACAGCAGTGTAACAAAATGCTATAGATCACAGACAGTCTTAGGCCTCGTTCACACGGCTTATTTGGGCACGGATTGGCGCCGTACTCCGTGCCGGATTTGCGCTGCAGTACGGCGCCAATCCGTCCCTGTCATTACGGTAATCCACTGCTCTCATAGAGAACAGTGGATTCCGCCGGGCGGGGAGAAACTGACATGCACATTATTTAGGGCTCGGACGCGCCGTAAACAATGCATTGTCTATGGGTCGGGGAGCGGCGCCCCCGCCGCGCTCCGGCCCCGCCCCCGTCCCGCCCCTTATTCACGGCGGATTTGTGAGCTCTATACGGCTCACAAATCCGTCGGGAATAAGCCGTGTGAACACGGCCTTAGGGCACATGTCCCTACTGCAGGTTTTTCAGCCGCTTTTACAGACTGTTTTTGGTTTTGAAAGCCGCCTGTAAACCGACTGTCAAACGTTATTACGGACCTCTATGGAAAATCCGTGCACAGATTTTCTGCCGGACGGTTTCTTAGACCGCTGGTGGTCCGAAAGAGATTGAACATGTTCATTCTTCCGCCCGGTTTTCGGGAGGAACATGGACATGTCAATGCAAAGGGGGAGAGCTTTTCTCCGCAAACCTCAAAGAAAAGCAGTCCTCCTGCGGTCGTGTGCACGGCTCTAAAACAGAGCAAATACCGGTCATGGGAAATATGGGAACTGTTAGGATAGGTGGTGACTGTTAGGATAAGTTGACACGGCTGATTTGGATGCTGAATTTCCTTTTCAGACGAGGTTTTGATGAGGTTTTCCAACACGGTTTTTCTTTCTGAGACACCCGTACAATTTAATAGCCAGAGCAAAAACAGAACCAAAAAACGCGTCTAAAACCGCGCCGAGGTTGTGGACGAGGTTTTGAAGTTCTCCATTGATTCCTATAGGGATTTTCAGCATTCAAAACGTTTCAAGAATTGACATGAGATTTCTTTTTCAGCGCTCAAAATAGTGTCCAAAGAAGCGCGTCAAAACCTTGTCGTGTGTGATCTACAACACTGTTTTACATAGGAATCAATGAAGATGAACTGAGGCGTTTTGGAGATTTTATTGACATATTTCAACACAGATCTGGCATTAATTTCTTTTTCAAAATCCTTGTGCAGACCAGCGGCCATTCATTTGAATGGCTAAACCGTGTTGTACTGCACACAGTGAATTACAGCAAGGATTTTCCACACCACAGGTTACCAGCAAGAATCGGAGCTGGCTCTGATACCTGCTGTTAACGGTGGGTGTCAGCTGTAATAATTTGCTGTCACCGTCGCATATGCAGTGGGCCCAAGGAGTTGACCCACTCCATACCTCCTTACAGCCAGTTTATGTCACATCTCGGTAAGGGGTAACACTGGCAGTCCTATAGCTGTGCCACCTTTAGCAGTTGTTAGAATTGCATCTGCAAGCACTGATCCGCATAACATCATTTATGTCTATGAATTTGTAACATTCATTTAGTGGCATTCAACCTCATTTTTGCATACAATGCCATAAAAAATGTGGATTTTCTAGGGGTCATGAACAGATTAATTTAATTTACATTTATCTTGCTTTCTGGGATGACTTAAAGAAGACATGTGACACCTCCTGTTTAGTACATACTTGTGTTCTTATGAAAGAACAATTCTGGAGCCCCTTTTCTTTTAACTCTGTGTTGGTCTGTTCCTCTGTTATTCCTTCTAGAAAGGTGTTACTGAATCTGTCAGATGGGTGTTGCCAAATGGGGGGTGTCCCTGCATAGTGTGACAGTCTCCAATCAGTGCTGTCAAAGTCAGTCTGCAGAGACACTCCCCTTTGAAAACTAGTACAGTAACACCCATCTGACAGATTAAGTAATACATTTCTTAAGCAGGGGCGTAACTTTGGTTCAAAAAGTGGGGGGGACCAATTTTCCCTCTCATCCCCTATCTTCCTATCCCTCCCTCCCTCCTTTGCTCGCCTTCCCTTTCACTTACCCTCCCTTCCTTTCTCTCCCCTTCTCTACCTGCAGTGAAGCGACCCTCTCTAACCCAGCTAGGAGGTCTGAGGGAGTGCTGTGAGTTCCCCCAGCAGGTCCGGGTGGAGTCCTTATGGCAAACACTTTTGGTGCAATCCATAAGGTTATGAGTGGCTCTCTAATTACTGAAGTCTAGAGCCGGACTGGGACTAAAAAGCAGCCCTGGCAATGAAGCCGAATCAGCCCACCTACAGTATATCCCCCTCTACATGGAAATAAAAAATGTTGTGCAATGCAGCAAATTTCACTTAACCCCTCCCATCCCCCCATCACTACTCCATTAAATTTATTATACACACACAACAGAATGAGGAAAATAAAAGAACCCAATCTCACTGTACCACTAGGAATCACTTACGTTACATGCTGTACCCCAAAATTCATTTTATTGCATACCATACACCAGAAATGACATCACTCACTGCACCCCAGAATTTAATTTATATTACACATGGTAACCACAGAAATTACATTACTAACTGCAGCGTATAAATGAATTACACATTGTACTCAAGAAATAATATAATTCATTGTACCCCAAAAATGTATTAGATTACACACTGAACTCTAGAAATGAAATATATTACTCGCTATACTCCAGAGATTACATTACACACCATACGAGAGATTACATTACTCACTGTACCCTAGAGATTACTAGGTTACCCACTGTACTGCATATATTACTGCTTTATTCACCGTACCCCAGAGATTACATTTCACACTGGACCCCAGAGATTATTACATTACACACCGTACCCCAGAGATTACATTACACGCTGTACAACAGAGATTATATTACACCATACCCCAGAGATTATTAAATTACACACCGTACCCCAGAGATTACATTACACACTGTACAACAGATTATACACCGTACCCCAGAGATTATTACATTACACTGTACCCCAGAGACTACATTAGACATGGTACCCCAGAAATTGTGTGTATGTATATATACATATATTGAACACAGACACATTACACACTTATGGTGAGCTCACATGATGGTTTTTCAGCACTGACAGTGTTGTTTGTTTGTTGGAAATTCAGCGCTTGCAAACGCAGAATTCTGATGAGCAAACGACCCACACTGTCCGAGGCAGATTTCTGCCTTCTATCATTTAGTACTGTTAGCGTGGAAAATGCCTTGAAGAATACTTTGTAGGTGCTGACAGTTCGCGCCAAAAATACACGAGTAAAATTTTACATTGTGTATAATGTAAATCAGTTTCCTGCCGGATTGGACGCTGGTTCTGAGGCAGATCCAGCACTGAATCCATCCCAGAATCCGCATTCATATCTTCCGTGTGAACGTACCCTTAAGGTATGCGCTCTGCTATATGCCGGGTGTTTTAGAAATATTCACTGACCAGTCCGTACTTCTAAAATGCTGCGGGACTGGCCCCATTCACTTTCATTTTCCCCAGCACGTAAACGCAGGGAAAAAGAGACCTGGCTAGACACATGGCTGTACATACAGTATATACACATCTCACATGTACAGTACATACCCTACTCACATGCACACACAACGCCTGGCACTCTTGTCCCCTCCTTACCTGCCTCCTGTAGTCTGGTGCAGTTGGCATTCGGCTTCCCTTCTTCTCTGATGAGGGCTGAGTATAGGGGAAGTGGTACACCATGGGAGGGAAAGATACAGCCCCAGATACAGAATGTGCTGGAGTTTGAGCAGTGTTCTGATTGGTGAAGCAGCCCCTGCTGACTCCTGCTCTACCAATCAGCACTGCTCTTACTCTGCACTGACACCTGAGGCTGCTACCTACTCTGTCCCCCCAAGATGCACAGAAATATAGGAGACAAAGGGTTAACTTCTTCCTCCTATGTGTTCTGCTGTCCTGACTTACCGTATTCTCATGCTTTCATATGGATTATTTTTTTATTGAAGTGGCTAAAAAGTGGGGGGGACCGTCCCCCACCCAGAAAAAAGTGGGGGGGACCAGTCCCCTCCGTACCCCTCTAAAGTTACACCTATGTTCTTAAGGAATAAGAGAGGTACAGCCCAACACAGAGTTATAAGAGAAGATGTTCCAGATATGTCAGGAGATGTTTTAGGTTCTCTTTAGTGACAAGTGCCAAAGTACCAGTTTTATTTCAAAATAAAATTAATAAAGGTTTAATATGGTTTTCTCACCTGTTATGTAATTGGAATGATCTAGGTGTGTAAGCATTTCTTTATGAACTACTCATACACTATAATATTTAGCAGCTTCAGTGGAAAAATGTAGTGTAAAACAGTTCTGGTCAAATCTTAACTAGATCTAAGAGCCTACTCTAAAATTTAGGAACCAATAATGACACGCTGTAGGGCCAAGTTCCCACTAAAACACAAAAAAATCCAGCAACCCGCAATGTGCTAGCATAGCCTTGTACACAGTCGAGTCAAATGATTATGACCATTTCCTACTTTCAACATTGACACCACTTCACACGTGATTTACTTCATGAGTTGTGAGCTGGCTTGTTGCGTATATAAGGTGTGGGATAGGCTGTCTGTACATATATTCTTAGTTGCCACCATTGATTGAAAAGGGCAATTTATCAGATTTGCAATAAGCGATGATTAGGGTTGATTCAGGCTAAGGGTGGCAGTATTTCTGTAACTGCGCAGTTCGTGAACGGTTCTCGTGCTGCTGTGGTAAAAAGTGTATTGTGAGTGGACAAATGGCACCTTTGTGAATAAGCAAGATGGAAACTGCAGAGCACCAAGTACCATTGATGTAAGCGGTGAATGTCTGCTACTAAGCGGCACAAGGACGGATCAACACACTACCGTGGAGCAACTCCATTCCAAAATGAACCAGGACCTAGCAGATGTGTCTTAACACAACAGTTTAACGAACCCAACTGCGAATAGGGGCTCCATAGCAGACGGATGGTCACTGTACCCCAGCTAACACAGTTCAATTTTCATAGCAGTATCAGAATTGGACCTTGGCTGATTGGTAAAGGATTGCCTTCTCTGATGAGTCACGTTTTCTTCTTTGTTGGCATTTCAAGTGAGAAACATCAGAAGAAAGAACCTTTGGTGGAAGACCACAAGCTGATGGTGACAGCATTATGGGGGAGTGTTTTTGTGGTATTCTCTGGGCCCACTCAATCATGTGGAAGGCAATCTTAACTGATTTGGGTATGAATCCATTCTTGCAGATCACATCCACCCATACATGCTGATTGTCTTTCCTGGAGCAGATGGCATCTTCCAGCAAGACAATGCGACACGGTACATAGCTAGATATGTTCGACTTGGGTTGGAAGAACTTGACCAAGACTTCCAGATACTACTTTAGCCCCTAACTCCATAGACTTGAACAAAATTGAACTTCTGTGGGACCACCTCGATTATCACGTTGCCTCTATGGATCCTTCAACACGTATCTTGCAGCAGCTGTGGGATGCACTGCAGTCAGTATGGCTGGTGGTCATAATAATGTGTGTTATGATTTACATGTTCTTCCCCAGTAGTCTATAATTTAGTTCCCTTAAATTTGCACTGTACCCTGCTTATTACCCTCTGGTATCAAAAGCTGATCCCTCTTTACTTCCTGATGCATCAAACCAAACACCCCATGTCCTCGGAAGGTACTGCACACTCCTACATGTCCCCAGGGAGCAGAGCAGGACCTTCTATTGTACCAGTTGTCCCAACAGGCACTTCTTACATCAAAGGTCACTGTAGTATTAGCATGACTCCTCCCCAGCTCATCACTCCTCCCATTATTGGATTGAATTTTAGTACTCACTCAAGGTAGGGATGTCTTAATTCAGTTTTAATATTTGCTATTTCTATGATTTTTTTTTCTGTAGTGACCTGGAGCCGGAATGGTTGGAGAGAGTAGAGCGGAACGGAGAGCTGTTTTATCTTGAGTTGAGTGAAGGGGAGGAAGAAGCAATTCTGCCCCTGAATCCTGGAGTAAATCATGTCCGATTTTGTGAAAATGTGGCTGAAGTCATTTCAGAAAATGCCAAGAAGAATAAAAATGAGCCACGTTTCAAAAGACTTGCTAAAATATTGAGGAATAAACACATTAGCAGGAAGGGGTCTTCTAGATTACATGGACCTGTGGGGCCCACGTCTATCCTTAAACACCAACCCAGCCACAAAACTGGAATGCTTGTTCATCAGCAGTACAAGGATATCTGCCTCTATGTGAATCCAAACCGGTTACTTGATCGCGGCACCTATGAAAAGCTCAACCTCCTTCAGAGGTTGATAGGGATTGTTCATCAGTCCTCAAAGAACAGCAAGAGATTGGAAAAGCAAGGTGGACCTGACACCCCTCATCGGTGGACTAGCACTGAGAAGCTTGTGGTTCATGGTTTTATTACAGATAGTCCATCTGTCCGCTGTGGCCAAATCCTTATAGGTAAGAAGACATTTATTCTAATGCATATGTCAAATCTTCACTGGATTGCTAACTTTTACAGTTGTCCAGAAATTGTGAACTATGTTAGATATAGAGTTTTGAAGGCCATTTAGCTTTTAGGTCCACAATTAATTCTGAATAATTTCATAATATATCTTTACAGAGTTTGTTTTCCGGTACAAAGCTCTTGATTCCATGCCAGCAACCATAAAGTCATGTCAGAGAGTTTATAGATATAGAAAGATATAGATATAAACATTTTAGGGGTCCATTATAGGGTAGATGGACCTGGGAATACAAAGAAATGTAGACTCTGACGTAGTAGATTATCGCTATTCCTGGCCTCAGCCAACTTTATTTCTCATGTACTTTGTAAGTTGGAGAGTTTCAATTCAAACAAATCGTAGCCAGTCTGGCACTAACTAAACATTAGGGGCGACATGTATGATTTTTGGCGCCCAGGCACCTTTTTTTTGCGCACATGTGTAGCATTGAATACGCCTGAATCTATGAACCTGTTCACCCTAACCAATAAAATGAATAATATAGCTTCCAAGATAATCAACTACGTCCCAACATGTTTCAGTCCCCCCAAATATCACAAGATCTCCTCCGGGAATGTGGAGGTACAACAGAAAAACCACAAAAGCGCAAAATATAGCCACATCCACATGTACCGCAGGCTAACAATAGAAAAAGGCCCAATAGTATAATAGGCTATAATTGGTAGGATAGAGTACCCAAACAGATAATTTCATTAACTGACCCGTTTAGAAATTATAATTACACACACATAAATAGCTACCTGTGTACGTAACAAATCGTAAGGAATACCTCCTCCAATGGTGATCTTTATTTATCCCATATGTCTTAAAGACAATGCATTCCCTACGTGATAGGGTAAGTTCACACGGCTTAATTGCGGGGTGTACTGTACGCCCGCAATTCCGGCGGGTGTTCGGAGTCGTGCTGATCGCCGTGACGAGGGAGGGCCGGCAGCCCGCCGGCCCCATAGACATGCATTACTCGCGACACGATCGTATTGTACACCCGGGGTGAGGAGGCGTAATCCATAGTTCTCTATGAGAACTATGGATTACCGTAAAGATCGGGGCGCATTTTGTTCGTATTAGAGCGCAGTGGCAAAATGCGCCCCCAAAATAAACCGTGTGAACATAGCCTTAGGGTGGTATCTTACCCCCTCCTGCAAAGAGACATGGGATCCAAATGCTAAGGCATTACAAATTAAATAGAGAAGAGGAAGGTCGCAAAAGACCTATTTCAACTCATTCCCCTTTAAGAAAACAGCTATACAGATGTGAATGTAGTATAGAGTATTATATTCATACCTTAGCCATTACAATGTCCATCAGGAACAATATCCTGTAGTTAGATCAGGAGTTGGCAGACAATGCAAGAGACAATGAGATCCAGGCATGTCCTCGCTAATAAGCGCGTGTTGCCCCAGTATCTTCGTCGTCATCCCGCATCCTGGGCTGTAGTGAGGGCTAGCGACGCGTCCATAGTTACCTCCTGGGCATGCGTATTGCCTCTAGCTGGATATTGGGCGCACCATTCTGGTGCCTAGTGCCACAAAGCAGACAGACTTGACTATACCTCAGGCTGGACACACCTGATCTTCTCCTATTTGAGAACCTCACACCTTTCTTAAAGGGACACTTCTAGCACAATGGGTAATTTTTGTCAAAATCTACGTTCTTGGAAAACAGTTTATTTTTTTACAAGTTACATATAAACTCCTGCCCTTGTCTCACGTGATAATAAAGAGAGATACAACCCCTAGATGGCAGGGCAGAAAGATCTCCGTTTTATAGTTAGTGCTGGAAATAAAATGCTTAAAGGGATTGTCTCACTACAAAGATTAGCTTTCAACATGTAGGGAACAGTAAATGATTACTTTTTTCCAAATAGATTGCTTTGTTTATTTTTCTTTGTTTAGAAGATAAAAGTGATTTTATCAGCTCTGAGTGCATTCCGGTTTCTCTAGGTTACCAACCTGCTCTGCCCCGCACTCCACTGCTCTTTGTCTTATCTGATAGCAGGGATGGCATCATCATACAAGTTGGCACACAACTGACGGTAGCTTGAGAGCTTGAGTGTTATCTGATCTAACAAACAAAGGAGACAAATTACTTTTGTTTACTTTAGCTCTGAAGGAAGCTTCTCTGGACTTTAGATAAACAGCTCCTGGTCTCGTGTCAGAGTAATTAGCAGACCTTTGAATACAGAGCTGATACGCCACTGCCCTAGAACCATGCACAACCTGACCAGGAAGAGACAGGACGCATAAATGAAAGCTGCTTTTGCCCATAAACAGCCTGGTGAGACAAACCCTTTAACGATAACATCTCCTGCTCTCATGTCAGTGCTACTAGAAGAGCTGTGAATGCCAAGTTGATATGATAATCATTGCCATAGAAACTGCTTTTGGCTCGGAAACAGCATGGTGAGACAACCCCTTTAACTGCATGCAGTTTCATTACAAATAGTAGGCAATGACAGAATAATTGCTCTATTGTTTTCTGGACCAGTCTATATAAAAAGTAAAATATTAGGGTAGCCAGTGTAGTAGACTAGACAGTCTGACTCGGACTTGCGCTCCCAGTTCATTTACATTGATTACACGTGTTTAACTCACTTATTTTCAGCGCTGGAAAATAGGTGACGTCAGTCAATTCAAAACCTCATCTACAAGTGTGGTACGTTTTGTTGATGCGGATCTGCAGCCAAAAAATGTCCTGGCACAAAATATGAATGTCGGCATAAACACCGCATCACAATATGCACTGATAAACGCGCCTCTCAAAAACTCGTCTGCAAACTGTAAAATATGAGGCAGGTTTCAGACGAGTATTTGAAGCTGATTTGGTTGCTGACAAATGAGCGTCCAAATCAGCTGTGTGAACTTACCCTTACAGTTGGCCACATGTATCATAGTGTCAATAAATCTGGCACATATTACAACTATCTAGTCGAAACTTACACCTTTTATTAGGTGACTTACTTTATAGCACTAATTGTATGAAAATTTGGGTGAATGGCGTTGCACTCTAAACGCCACCCCTTTCCCGTTAAGTTACACCCATTTTACTGGTCCCATGACCCTTTTGTCAGACAAGGGTTAGAAGTGTCTAGAAACTGCCTAAATGACCGCATAAATGTGGTGTAAGGCATGAACGCTGCAAATTGTGGCAGAATGCTAGTGTAGTTGCCATAATAAATGTACCTCATTAGGTATAGAGATCTTTTTGAGAATAGTAAAATTTTAGCCTCCTGCGGCCACCACTAGGGGGATCTTCCTGTATACTGTCTGGGTTTGCCCAGTAGGAGAGGTACAGATCTCTTTTGCTGGATAAAATAGTGCAGCATGTTACTCTGTTTGTAATTTTAAAGCAACAGTACCTCGTGATCAAGGCATGCTGGCGAGAAATGAGGGATTTCGAGCTCTGCATTAAAAAAGGTTTGACATATACCTTATGAAATCAGTTACCACACCTACAGAATTTTTTTTCTAAAATGAATACTAGAATGGTCTTCAGTGGGGGCATTCGCTTTGCTGGAACCAGAGGCTAGGAGCTTAGTTTTCAGTTTATATTTAAAGGGGTTGTATCACTAAAAGGATTAGCATTTTTAATGTAACAAAATGATAAAAAGTCTTGGCAGAAAAACAAATCACTTTGCAATAATGTGTCCATGTGAAGGGGTTTGTTGCCACGAATTGTAATGTTTTTGACATGATGGATCTCTCCTCAATAATGGGTATTTACATCAATCTTTTCTAAAGGTACAGATGAATATCAACTGGAGTAAGACAACCCCTTTTAAGAATATAATAAAAGGTGGTTTAATAGATAGAATTAATTTTTTTTAATATTATATTTGCCAAGAATTTAAATATCAGAGTATTTCTCTAATGTGGCTTGCTGCTGCTCATAGTAATTTTGTATTGTACTGCTGCTCCTATTCTCCTGCAGTCACATGATATAAATTCCTTTAAATTGGTTGTGTCACCATAACAGCCCCTTTTACCTGACGACCAGCTGCTCCATGCATTTCCAAAAAGAAACCCTTAAAGGGGTTGTCTCACTATGCTGTTTCAGAGCCAAAATTCTTCTCCTGGGCAGGCTGTGGGTGCTTCTATTGCAGTATTTAGCATATAAACTGGGCATGCACAGCTTTTCTTAAAGCATTGACATGAGAGCATACATAGAAGCAGAATAACCCCTGACATCAGGGACTCACAGGAGATGGATGGGAGTTGTTCTCTTCTCCTTTTCTTGTCCATCTGGTCCATACCTCCATGACATCTTCTCTAATGAGTGGTTCTCTTCCCTTTTTTTCTCTATCCGACCCAGAATGCAATGATGTCTTCTCCTTGCCACTACTTGTCCCTGTAGAATTTACTACACCAACATCTTAGATTCTCTCTTTTCCTGCACTTCCGTGTCAATTCCCACCATATTGCCCCAGATAGTAATAGTGCCCCCTTTGCCGCCTCACACAGTAATTGTACACCAAACAGCCAAAGTGCCCCAGCCGCTTATAGGGCCCCTACTTGTGTAAAAACCCATATAGTAAGCAGCCCCCTTATTAGGCAGGTAGATAGGTTGATACTCCTTTTAGGTACATTAGACCCTCCCAGTAAGAGGATATAAAGCCCCCATTCCCAAAAAAAAGTAGGTACATAGGATTCCCCAGCAGTAGCTAGGTCAACCCTAGTAAATAGATAGGTATACAAGGCCAGTAGGTAGGTCCATAGCCCCCCCCCCTCACAGTAAGTAGATGTGTATATAAGGTCCCCTGGTAGGTACGTAGATATGCTGGGCCCCTTCTAGTAGGTAAGTATAAAGGACCCCCCAGTAGTTAAGTAGCTAAACAGGGCCTCCCATCAGTAGTTAGATAGGTAGACAGGGCCTCCCCTAGAAGTTATATAGGTAGACAGGGCCTCCCCTAGAAGTTATATAGGTAGACAGGGCCTCCCCTAGAAGTTATATAGGTAGACAGGGCCTCCCCTAGAAGTTATATAGGTAGACAGGGCCTCCCCTTGACGTTATATAGGTAGACAGGGCCTGCCCTAGAAGTTATATCGGTAGACAGGCCTCCCTAGATTTATATAAAACATTAAATTTTAGGTAGACCTCCCTAAAGAATGGTAGACACCTTTTTTTCCCCCATTTTAACCCCCCGAATTTTGGGCACGCCCTAGTTATATCGGTAAACCCCCCGTGGTTAGGGGGGGGGGGAGCCTCACCAAGCTATGTAGGTAGATAGAAAGGGCCTCTCCCAACTAGGTTGGTAATTAAGCAGGGCCTCCTCCCTATCAGTTATATAGGTAGACAAGCCCTCCTCCAGTAATTAGGTTGGTAGAGAGGCCCTCCCCCAGTAATTGGGTTGGTAGAGAGGCCCTCCCCCAGTAGTTAGGTTGGTAGAGAGGCCCCCCCAGTAGTTAGGTTGGTAGAGAGGCCCTCCCCCAGTAGTTAGGTTGGTAGAGAAGGCCTCCCCAGTAGTTAGTGTAGAGAGGTATTAGTTTTGTAAAGGCCCCCATATTAGTTGGTAGAGAGCCCTCCCCAGTTAGTTAGGTTGGTAGAAGGCCCTCCCCCAGTAGTTAGGTTGGAGAGAGGCCCTCCCCCCAGTAGTTAGGTTGGTAGAGAGGCCCTCCCCAGTAATTAGGTTGGTAGAGAGGCCCTCCCCCAGTAGTTAGGTTGGTAGAGAGGCCCTCCCCCAGTAGTTAGGTTGGTAGAGAGGCCCTCCCCCAGTAGTTAGGTTGGTAGAGAGGCCCTCCCCCAGTAGTTAGGTTGGTAGAGAGGCCCTCCCCCAGTAGTTAGGTTGGTAGACAGGGTCTCCCCCAACTAGGTAGGCAGGTAGAAAGAAGCCTGTATTAAAAATAAAAAAACAATGCTCACCTTTCCTTCCACTTCCGGCATCTACTAGGCTGTAAGCCTATCCATAGGCTTATTGCCTAGTACAGGCTGCAGAGCAGGCGGTGCAATGTCAGCAATGCATTGCGCTGCCAGTCTGCGGCTTCCAGGGGGCTGAACGGCCAAGAGCAGAAGATCCTGGCTATTCTGCCCGAGTCACTGCCAGCACCCTGCAGCTGTGATTGCTATATTGCTGGATCTATCTGACCCAGTGATGCAGCTGTGTGGCAAGGAGGGCTCAGGGGTCCAGTCACAAGTGTGACCGCTGTGGCCCCTGTGGTTGCGCCACAGGGCGGCGCCGGCACTCTGGGCCCACCTCATAATATCACCAGTCCCCCTGGTGGGTGCTAAGAGCCAGTGCAGCGGGCCTGGAGATTATACACTCTGCTCTCAAGCTGCTGGTTAGCCCAGTCAGACCTGTCATCATCCTGGCTATCAGATAAGACGGAGCAGAGAGAGAAGGAGACAGCAGGATGGTAACCAGAGAAACCTGACTGCTCTCAAAGCTGCTAAATTCTAGATGATCTCCTCTTCAGCAAAGCCAAAAAAATAAAGCAATATATTTGCATATATATATCTCTTATGGGTATCGACGTGTTTAAAGCTAATCTTTGTAGTGAAAAAACCCCTTTAATATTTATGTGTTGTCAATCTGGGTTTTGCTTGACTATTGCATGGTGGTTAGAAAAATAGATGGCTGACCATGTAATTTTTTGGATGGGTCGGGTTCACCAGACCAGAAGCCCTTCCTTGTGATTAGCTTTTTGCTCTGGATTATAAACGTTATGATGCCCATATACTCTAAAACACCATATAGTAAAGGTGCTCTCCATGAGACCTTCCCCTTCACTGGAAATCTAGTGAGGCCAAAAATCCCACTAAAAGAGCTTATATTAAAGGGAAACATCCAACATATTACTAGTAACAACTGTTTCCTGGAGGATATTGAATAGACCCCGGTGCCATGTTCCTATACAGCAGGAGGCCTGTAAGGATACAACATGGATGGTGACCTTATCCTTGGGTGGCAATATTTATGTAGTGATCAGGGATGGGACTACAGGTAGGCAAAGGTAGGTGACTGCCTAGGGCTTCACTTCATCCCAGGCAGGAAGGGGGCACAAATAGGTACGGGGTCCTTGTCTCAGCCCAGGTGCTGATGTCCCTGTATAGGCTTTATGATGTGTAAGCTTTATGGTGACATTGTTGGATCAGCCTTTGGGGACTGCATGTCCCTAAATATACATAGATCTCATAGATGTTTGCAATGTTCTTGTTTTAACAGGTGATGCACTTGTTGCTGTTAATGATGTGGAAGTCAACACAGAAAATATAGAAAGAGTGCTGTCTTGTATACCAGGGCCCATGCAGGTAAAATGTTCTCTTGTTTATTTATTACATGGTTTTGCTGTGGTTGGTGTTTATTTTGTTTTTGTGTTTTTATATGGTCTCCACCATAGTGTCATTCAATTACTCTTAGATTAGAGTCTCCATGGAAGTCAGAGGACATCATGAGCAGCGAGAACCATATAATAAAGGGGTTGTCTCACTACAGAGATAGCTTTCAACATGTAGGGAACAGTAAATTTGGACGTTTTCCAAGTATATTGCTTTGTTTATTTTTCTTTGTTGAGGAGATCAAAGTGATTTTATCAGCTCTGAGTGCACTCAGATTTCTGTAGATTACCCACCTGCTCTGTCCTTCTCTTCCCTGCTTTTTGTCTTATCTGATGGCAGGAATGATGTTATCACACAGGTCCCCACACCGAAATGCCAGCAGCTTGAGAGCTTGTGTTATCTGATCTAACCAACAAAGAAGACTAATTACTTTTGTTTACTATAGCCCTGAAGCTTCTTTGGACTTTAGATAAACATCTCCTGCTCTCATGTCTGCGTAATTAGCAGACCTTTGAATCCAGAGCTGATCTGCTAATTCCCCACAGCCTGACCAGAAAGAGACAGGTTACATGAATGAAAGCTTCTATTGGTTCTGTGAAACGGCGTGATGAGACAACCCCTTTCATGTCATACATCCCTTCTGTGCTTGTGTCTGCAGGTAACATTAGGTTTGACTGGCCCTCCATAAGATCTTCCGTGGGCCCAAGCTGTGACACAATAATGTACCCTTAATAAATCAAGGCCACAATGGTCTAAAAGAGACCAAACTGATTTGGAGTCAACTTCAGAACCAGTCGCCAGAAATCCTAATAGACTCTTTCTGTTCAATGATTACTTTAAAGTCAACTTACATAAAGTACCTTAATATGGCCAGTCCCATGTCCTATATAAATAGAAGGTAGGCCCACAGAATAATTTCCATGAGAAGCTTCAGTCTGATGCTAGTGAGAGGTGTGTGTGTGTGTGTGTGTGTGTGTGTGCGTGCGTGTGTGTGTGTGTGTGTATGTATGTGTATATATATAGTGATTTACCGTATTACCAGATGTTAAAGGGAACCTGTCACATTGGACATGCTGTCTGATCTACTGGTGACATGTTATAAAGCAGAAGAAGCTAAGCAGATTGATAAATAGTTTTGTTGGGAAAGATTCAGCAGAACTTCTAATTTATTTGTTTAGCTTATTTATTTTGGGTTAAAGAGTCAAGTGGGCGGTCTAATCAGTGATCGACAGTGTTCCTGGTGTTGGAGCGTATACAAAAGTAGCTGGTCACTGGTAAGACCACCTACTGGACTCCTCAACCTAGAAAAAGTAGTAAATGTAATAAATCAGTAGCAAGTTTAAGTGGGCTATAGGGGGCCGTATAGGTAAGCAGGGTTTACGTAGACCATATGAGCCATATAGGTAGGAAGGCAGGATTTAGGTAGGCTATGGGGACCATATACAGTTGAATCCAAAAGTTGACATACACTATATAAAAATACACATCTGCATGTTTTTCTCATATCTGAAAATGAAATCAGAATTACCTTTTCTACCATTTTAGGTCAATTAGGATTACCAAAATAATTTATATTTGCCAAATGCCAGAATAATGAGAGAGAGAATATTTTAAGGCATTTTTATTACTTTCTGCAAAGTCAAGTTTTCATACATTTCATTTTTATTTGGTATCTTTGCCCTTAAACTGTATGACTTGGGTAAAACATTTTGGATATTCTTCCACAAGCTTCTCACAATAGTTGGTAGGAATTTTGACCCATTCCTCCTGACAGAACTGGTGTAACGAAGTCATGTTTGTAGGTCACCTTGCCGCACCTGCCTTCTCAGCTTTGCCCATATATTTTCAATAGGATTGAGATCAGGGCTTTGCGACGGCCACTCCAAAACATTGACTTAGTTGTCCTTAAGCCACTTTGTAACCAGTTTGGCAGTATGCTTTGGGTCATGTCATTTGGAAGACCCATTTCTGCCCAAGCTTTAACTTCGTGACTGATGTCTTGAGATGTTTCTTCAGTATTGTCACAATCTTCTTTCCTCATGATGCCATCTATTTTGTGAAGGGTACTAGTCTTTCCTGCAGTAAAACAACCCCACAACATGATGCTGCCACCCCCATGTTTCATAGTTGGTATGGTGTTCTTAGGCTTCCAAGCCTCTCCCTTTTTCCTTCAAACGTAACAATGGTCATTCTGGCCAAACAGTTCAATTTTAGTTTTGTCACACCACATGACATATCTCCAAAACGTAGGTCTTTGTTCCCGTGTCCATTTGCAAACATTAATCTGGCTTTTATATGTTTCTTTTGGAGTAATGGCTTCTTCCTGGCAGAGTGCCCTTTCAGCCCATTTTGATACAGTATTTGTTTCACTGTAGATAATGACACAACCTTACCAGCTTCCTCCAGCATCTTCACAAGGTCTTTTGCTTTTGATCTTGGGTTGATATGTACAAATGAACGAGGCACCTTCAGGTATCTGGAAATTGCACCCAAGGATGATCCAGACTTGCTTTTGTTCTTGGGTTGATATACACATATCGGACCAAAGTACGTTCATCTCTTAGACACAGCACCCCTCTCCTTTCTGAGCGGTATGATGACTGGCCATTCCCATCTTGTTTATACTTGTGTATAATTGTTTGTAGAGATGAACGAGGCACCTTCGGGTATCTGGAAATTGCTTCCAAGGATGATCCAGACGTGTGCAAGTCTACAATTCTCTTCCTTATATCTTGGCTGATTACTTTAGACTTTCCCATGATGTTACACACAGAAGCAGTGTGTTTCTGCCTTTTAAATTAACTCAGATGTTGCCAGTAAAGCTTCCAAAAACATGACGTCATATGGGATGTCCTAAATTATTTAAAAGCATAGCAATCCTAGAGTATGTAAAATTTGACTTTGAAGAAAGTAATAAAAGCACCTTAAAAAATTATCTCTCTCATTATTCTGGCTTTTGGCAAATATACATAATTTTGGTAATCCTAATCTGGTTGCTTAAAAATATATGTTTTTTTTAAAAAAAATCAAAAAAATCGGATTTTTTTTATTTAAATCGGATTTTTTGATTTAAATCGGATTTTTTTCAGTAAACTGCTTTTTGAGGAAAATATTTTACCATCCAAAGGTTCTTCCATCATGAAAATAAAGCTGAGTTGTTTAACTCAGTAGAATAAAGGCTGTATATGTGTAACATTCACAATGCATGCTCTTCCAGAGGTTCTGTAGGATTAGGGGGCAGTTTCTCTCCCTATATTATCACAGACGCTCGCTTTACATTACGCAGTTCTAAAAAACTGAATTTGACTCCGAAAGAGGTCCCAGCCTCTTCTTCACAGCAAAAATTTACAACATGAACAAGTTGAGAAAAAGACCTTAATCCTATTGTTCTACAAACCTATGAATACAGATCAACCCCTTCAGTGCCAATCCAAGAAGTTAGACAATATGTTCTGATTGTTTGGAGTGGAATAGATCTGCACAACACAAGAAGAATGTGAATCTAAGTGTGAGGAGGAGGAAGGGCAAGCAGACAAGAAATGAAAGTGAAACTTTGAGCACAATACTGCAGCATAGCCACAGACAGACAAGTCTGGATCTGTTTGTGTGTACGATCTGAGTTTTATTACATTTTTTCCCCTATAATGGCAGCAGGCCGAAAAGAGACCCAGTTTGGAATATTTAATGAAGCTCCTTCGCCTAATCGGTAAGGCGGGCATGTGTTGGCAAAATGCAAACGATCCAACAAAGAGATGCAAGGCCTGGTGGCGCGAATGAGGCAACATCATGAGAAGTGCGGTGATGAAGATAAACCAAAGAAAACCTTCTGACAGGCAGGATCTTCAGGTTGGTAAACATTTTATTGAATCCTATTTCTAAAACTGAACTGTCATGTGTGAAAAATGATATTTTTTATTATTACTGCATGTTACTGTCATTTGGTAAGTTAATGATGAAAAAACAAATTTCCTTTTGGGGCAGGGGCAGTGATTGTTTTGTACAATAAGCAGAAATTGAAATAAACAATAAAATAACAGCATTGACTTTTTTTTGTTTAGGGGAATTCATGGATTCGGGAAAACTATCCACCGCAAAGATCACCATCATCCTGTTCGACAGTTTCAGTGTTCTGCTTCCAGGAGAGTGCTACATTAGCTGCAGCAACATCATCAGACACCCAACATATCACCATCACCCAAAAGGAAAAAAAAAACCTTTACCTCCGGGAAACCCACCATAGATAGGTTTGTGATAAGAACTAGCATATTAGAAAAAGATTTGTTTGATGAAAAAATTGCCCAGTTTATTTATGCAACGACCTCTTTTTTCCCGTCTGACTAGAACCCACATTTCATTAATATGGTTCAGTCACGAGACCAGGATACATTCCACCCAGCAGAGCTGATGTTGCAGGAAACTGCTGGATCAAGTGTATGACAGAGAAATTGAGCAATGTGCAACAGCTCTGGGGGAAAAAAATTTGTTAACCTAAGTATTGATGGGTGGAGTAATGTCACAATAATCCTATTGTATGTGCTTTGTATAACAACAGAAGAAGGTAAAGTCTTCCTTGCACAAACAACTGATACGTCAGGAAATGCACAAAACAGCAGAATACTTCAAGAAGTGGCAGTAAAAGCTATAACGACATGTGAACAAAATTCAAATGTCTAGTAAAGCAGTTTGGTCACTGACAATGCTGCAAACGTATCCAAGATGAGAAGAGATTTAGAAGAGCAGGGAGGGAATACAAAGCTGCTAATAACATATGGTTGCAGTGGGTCATTTCACGGGACCTCTTAGCCAAAGACTTAAGTGTTCCAGAAATAAAGGCTAATGTTGTTGAAATTGCTAAATACTTCCGTAATAATCATTTTGCTGCAGCAGCTCTGAAAAGGATGGGTGGAACCAAACTAACGCTCCCACAAGAGTTAATGATTTTGGGAACCTGTTTTGGTAAAAAGGACTTGTTTTGAAAAAACAGTATATAAAAAACTTGGGGTTTATTTCTTTAGTGAAACCCCTTTGTGAAAAATTAGAAAAATCCCCCCAAAAATTAAAAGGGGCCCCCAAAACCCCCCCTTTTTTAAAAAACCCCAAAAACGCCCCCCCGGCCGGCCCAATGGCCTTTTTCCCAAAGGCCAAAATATCAACCCCCTTGTGGTTTTAAAGAAAGGTTTTTGCAACATATGGGCCTGTAAAAAGCTTTAAATTAAAAACCATTTTTCTAAAAACCCTTTAAAAAAGTAAAATTAACTAAAGAAAAAATAAAAGCTGTTTTATTTTGCCCGGAAAAGCCTGTTTTTTTTGAAAAAATTTTTTTGGGGGCTGGAAATTTGGGGAATGTGAACACTTAAAAAAAAGAACTACACATGGACAGAATTAAATTACCAAGCAGTAAACAAACGAATGGCACAATAACTGACTCCAGCTCATTTTTTGGCAAATATTGTCAATATCCCACTTCTGGGTCAAAACCTAAGTGCCGATGAAGAGGAGTTAGCTATGACATGGTATCCGCAATCATCCATCTTTAATGCCAACCCATAATAAACTTCAGAGCTAAGGGGGAACCATTCAAGAAATATATGTTTGCTGAAGGAAGGTCACACCCAGTAAACTGTGGAAGTCGCTTGGATTTTTAAAACTGTTCAAGTAATGATTTCACTTTTAACAGCAGTAAGCTTCTTCTGCCCGACGTTAAAAATATTCTCTTCCTTTGGACTCATTCATTCTAAATTGGAGAAATTTGGTTGGGGGCCCCAATAAAGCAGGAAAGCTTGTTTTTCTTTTCCAGATTATGAATAGGAAAACAAAGGGAAGAAGATGATGATGAAGAGACGACAAGGGAGAAAAATACACAGGACAGCAGGGACAGTAGTTTTTAAGTTTTTCATGTGTCGGCTGGGCTGACAGTCTAAGTTTACTTAAAATATTATATATTTTGTTTAGCCAAATTAGTTAACAAACAATGGATGTTTGTTTAAGCAAATAACTTATGCTGTAATGTTGTTATTTGTTTCAGTTGAATAAATCTATTAAATTGTTTATTAAGGTCAGGATTATTTTTCTCCCTTTCCCAAGTACAACAAACAGTGGTGTCCAAATAAAGAATGATTAACCCATTAAATTGGGGGGAAAAAAGTAATATAAAAAGTGATTTTAAAAATCTTCATCTACTTGCATGTTAAAATAGCAAGAACTAGTTTAGCTAAAACTTTGATTTAAATCACTGATTTAAAAACAAGCCTTACTGACTGTGATTTAAATCGGGATTTAAAAACGGGATTTAAATCAGTTAGATTTAAATCAAACCACCCTGATCCAAAAAGACCTAAACCGGGGGTAAGGTTTTTTATTCGATTTCATGTCAGATAGTGGGAAAAACATGCATATGTGTCTTTTTATATAGTGTATGTAAACTTTTAGTTTCAACTATACATAGTAGCTTTGGAAAGCCTAGAAGTTAGAGATCTATGTGTTACCCAGGATTATTTGGAGTTAAAGGGGTTGTCTCACTACATTGATTACTCTTCCCTCGTCCTGTTTTCTTGGTTTCATTTTGAATTCAGGGGCGTGTTTACCGGCTTCCACTAAGCTGCAGTAGAAGCCAGGTCTGTAGCTATAGCAACCAGGTGCTGGCGCCTATCAGGATTGATCAAACAGGTCTGTAGCTATAGTGACCTGAGTAGCTGATGCAGCCCATACAAGAGGGGGTATCTAGAAATAGTTAGGACACTGTTAATGGACACATATTGCAAAGTGACTTGTTTTTATAAGATCTTTAACCCCTTAAGCCGAACGCCTGAAAAGTAGTTAATGACCAGAATTTTTTTTAGTTTTGGCCTCCTTGCGTTTAAACAGTTGTAACTTTTTTATTTTTTCAATGACGCAGCTGTATGAGGCTCGTTTTATGGGAAACAAGTTGTACTTTTATGGGGGAATAGTTTAAGTACACTTAAAATAATTGCAGTATTTTTTTTTATTTTTTAAAAAAAAAATTTTTTTTATTTTTTTTTTTACAAACCATTCACATTCACACTTAATAACTGTTAAATTCTAAAGGTTATTACGGGCGTGTGGAAAACCAAATATGTGTAGGTTTTTTTGTTGGTGTAATTTATGTATTATTTTTTATTTAAATATTTTTTTTTTAAATTTTTTTTTTATTCTATTTTTTTTTTACACTTTTTTTGGGTTTTTTTGTACTTTTTTTTTTTTACTCCCCCCAAGGGAGAACTGTTTAACATTTTTTTATTTTTTTTTTACACTTACAAAAGTATTAGCATATTCATATATGCTAATACATGCTAATCTGTGTCAGTTTGACAAGGCAGTGATTAGGGCAGCACACAGTGCGTCCTAATCACTGGCTTCATACACAGACAGCTAGGGGCCACGCTAGGTCACCAGAGTGACTGTGCAGCCGGTCCCTGAGCTCTTCGTGGTGACCCGGGCGTTCCGATCACCCGACAGAGCAGGGAAACCCTTTGATTGCGCTGTGGTAACGCACCGCCGCAATCAAAGGTTTTTTTTAAAGCATCGGGTTGCGGAGGTTTCCGCCGCTGCCCGATGCCTGCAGGAGATGCTCTGGGATCGGGGTGTGTATACAGCCCGATTCCAGGCAATTGCGGCGCCGGGCGGCGCAAACCCCGATGTCCTGCAGCAGATGAACGACCTGAAATGCCCGCCGTCAAAAGACGGTGGGATTTGTTTAAGGATTAACATAAAAAGCAATCCTTGTAGCGAGACAACCCTTTAAATTTCAGCCTGTTTGATCTTACTTGGTGGTATACTCTAACTTACTAAAAAAGTACATATGTAATAAGACAGTCTATTTAAAATTTCTACCTTTTGCCCCTTTGGGGAAAACTGACCCCTTTTAAACAACGGTGTTTAAAAGAAATTCCATCTCAAAGT
>JAODAL010042789.1:0-2500 GCA_025379985.1 Phyllomedusa bahiana
CTGTTTTTTTAAGGGTTTTTCGTGCCGAGTAATTCGGACCGAAACGAATTTTGTCGGAAAATTCGGCGAAGTGACCGAACCGAATTTTTGAGAAATTCGGCCATCTCTATCTCTGGCTTTTTTTTTAAAAGATGGTGATGTTGCCAAAATGTTACAATAACAGCTTTCAGCAACGTTTCTCCTCACTCCATACAGAAAATAATAATCCAATGTTTCCTCAATGCTTAAATCATGACTGTTTATACTATTATGGTAAATTAATACATAATGTTCAATGGAAAAAGAGCACCCTTGGCTTCTTAAAGCTTTCACGTATCTTTACCTTACATGAACATTGGCTCATAAAGCAAATCATGGATTTCATCCTTATGTTCGGAATTATGGCAGTAGACATGCTAGTAATTTATTATATGTACGTCTTGTCCAAATATTCATTATATTGAGGAATCATGACATTATCATACAAAGTCTAACCTAGGTCTGCTTCATCCCACATTTGTTCTTTAGTTCAGACACCACCAGATATGCAACCTCTGCTCCACCATTGATAACCTCTTATGTACTTGTCTAATCACCTTCTCATACTCTCCTGTATATACACTTTTCTTGTATGGTTCCTCTCTTCCCAAACGCTCCCTCTCATTCCACCCAATTTTGTCCAGTCCCCATACTTCTAAATGGTGTTGAAGTCCGAAAACCAAACCTCTGACTACAACTTTATAAATGGCTCATGTATGATTACTAAAGGCGTAACTTAAAGCTCCTGGGCCCCAATGTAAAATCGATAAGATGGCCCCCACCCACCATGTGCCATTTATAATATTAGTACTTTCAAATGTGGCAGAAGGGCTTTTGGGCACCCTCAGGCTCCTGGGCCCAGCAGTGGCTGCTACCTCTGCACCCCTTTTAGCTACATCTCTGATGATTACTTATAATGAGAACATTGACTTGACTCCTATTCCAGAACTTCAGCTCAATAGCCCTTGTTCAAACACTCACTCCTGACAAGCGTATCATTTGGGATCAAGTGCTCCCTAGGTGGTGTTCCCAAACTATTCTCATCAGACATGTCTAAGCCTGTTTCTACCATGACATGGCCTTATATCTATTCCTTACAAACTTATGAAACCATGCCATCACTCTGTTCAGTCCCCATCTGGATGCTGTGTCTTACAGCAGGACAAAAGTCAGGTTCCTTCAGGTTCTGTTGACATTCCATCAGTGTCTGAAATGGTAATAACCTTTTAATATTTGACGTCATTAGTCTTTACTGGTCAATGGATTCCATCTCAATTAATTTTAGTTCCTCTGGGTAATCATTAAGAGAAACCTCCTCTACCCGCAATACCCACATGTACAGCGTTTCCACTTCTAGTACTACGCTGTCATAGATCTAATCTTAAAAATACATCTATTGATGTTGCCACTGTACCTTTTGTGATGTCCAATGATAATATTTAATACTAGCACACCACAGTGTATTTGCAATGTGTATTACTTCAAACCAAGTATCTAATCACCAAACATTACACCTTTACCCAAGTGTTATTGTGTATAAGACTTCAAACCAAGTAACCCATTTCAAAGACTTGTGCAATGTGAAAATATTTCATATTTGTTTCCATGCTAAATATTTAGTAAGAGTCATGCAATTTATAATGATAATAATAATAATAATATCTAGAGTAATTTTTATTTTGCAAAATAGTGATAGCACTGGCACCATTTGTGCGGGTAGCTGACTGTACTTTTATCGGTAAAGTGCAAGGTCATTGCTATCATCAGATGAGACTTACAGTACAACATGTTCCAAACATAAAAAATATAAATTCCCTTATGTCTAAAAAATAGCACCACCACCAGGTAAACGTAGAAATTACACAAATTGTTGTGCTACATAGAATATGACTGATGTAGGGTTTAAGAAAGCATATTTTCTAAGTTTTAAAACAGGAAAAGGCACATGTTTGAAGAAATATGACAAAAGGTTTATGTTCTAGGGAATTAATTTGTCTGCAAAATATTAAAGCTTTCATTTAACCACCCTGCAAAAACCCCTTCACAGCATTGTGAAGACTATGCTAAAGGGAATGTCTAGCAAAAAAATATTAATTTATTCTGTGAGATCAGAGAACGCATAACATTTTTAACTGGAATATTTTAAAAGTGCTGCTGTGTCTAGATATTACTGTTACATCTATTTTGGTGCCCCCACTGTTCTTTTGATTCTCTATCAGACTGTCCACCTAATGTGTCCAGCACTGGTGGTCACACATGTTCAATACCTCAGCACTACCGCCATGGTTGTCCATGGGCAGTTGAGATGCTCCTGCTATTCTGCATGACAACCATATAAATAGAACACTATAAGACTAACAACTATTTACAAAAATAAATTGTTTCTAAAGATTCCCAAAATTTGTTAGATTTTGTACAATCTAATACTTACTTATTCGACAAACCTGTTATAACCTACAACAAGTTTGGTATCAGTCACCAG